>CAOJBK010358229.1:0-23867 GCA_948294925.1 Codiaeum variegatum | reverse complement strand
AGACATCTTTTTCTTTAAGATTTCTTTTTGTTGTCTATACTGACTTTCAAGTTGTTATGATTTCTGTTATTTTCCTATTCTTAATTGACTAAGTGATTCATGTCATTATGTCTTTATTGATGTGTTATGTTGCAAGTTTTCCTTGTTAGATGGAATCTGTAATCCTCTTTTATACTAAAAATAGTCTAGTTAATGTTCTTTTTAACAGCTTCACAATTATGTTGAGCTAAACTAGTCAAAGGGATGACATTATTCTTTGTAGTGATGATTACTGTGAATAGTAGCCCTTTAATCAGATGAAACTTTCTTTCTGCTGTGTGACTTTAGCTTGAACATATATTTTTGTTCATTTTTTCCCCCAAAGTATGCCTCACAACGACGGTGCATTCACCGAGATGTCGTAACGGGAGAAAAGGGATTTTATAATTGGGATTTTGAATAAGACAACCTTTTATTTATTTATTCATTTTGAAAAATTAATAAGAATGAAGGGTGTTAAGCTTGTGATTGTCCTGGCATCAAGATAGTTCTCTGCAAGACCTCTCCTGCAGTATCTTTGTTGTGGTAGAGTTTAACCACCAATGCCAGGTTGGGTTGGTGTGTTTCCTCAATGCCTAGGTACCCAAGATATCGAACCATGAACAAAAAAAAGGTCTCCAGAATATGAAGCATGAACGAAGAAAGGATGCAGCCTTACATTTGCTGTGGTGCTCATCCATTTCAAACATGAAATATTTCACCATGTGTGATGCATCACCTCTAAGATTTTGTGGTTTATTAGACCTAAATAAAGTTGGATTGGTATGCTTTTAATATTGATTGCTCCTCTTCCTCGCCTCTTTTTGTACGTCATTTAAGAGAATAACAGCTTTCTATAGAGGTAACAAGTGTTTTTCTGATGTTGTATTCGCTTCAGTATGCATTGGGCACATACTAGCCTTCTTTTCCTAGATTCTTTTCACTTGCACTTTGAAACTTTGTGTTAGGGACCTGAACAAACAAATTTGTGGCTCGCATCATACTACATGTTATTGAGTTTTGGTAAAATTAAAGTATCAAAAACAGCATTTATTCTTTGAGAGGTAATTGCTTTTCGTAATGACTATCTACTCGTTTCTTTTGGGGCTTGAGATAGGATTCATCTTTAAAACGACACGTCAAGTTGTCATCCTGCGTGGAAAAGTATCTTCTGCTTTTTTCTTGATTGGGACGCATTTTCTAATGACAGGACTTATTAAAAGAAAAAAAAAATGGTACCATGCGTTTTGTGGTCATCCTTGAGAATCCTGGGACTGCAAAGTTAAAAAGGTTCACCATTTCCACCAGATTTTCTCTTTTCTACCAATTTTCAATGTGGGCACGAATTTATTCTTGGTCCTAAATCATGCGAATTTATTTCACTTTTTAAAATAAAAGGAAGAAAAAGAAATTTAGAAAAAAAAAAAGGTCCTTCTGGATTTCATTCATTGTATTAACGAAATGATCAACAAATCTATCTCAATCGTTTCTAAATTAAACAATGCAGACGTTATGTTTCACCTTCTGGTAGGTGTCGTTGCCCATTTATCATCTTTCTGGCACCAGATCTCATCCAATCACCACCTCTCAACATGTCTCATGCTTACTATTCCGATAAACAGTGCCACGACATTTACCCTCAATGAATCAGTTGATTGGGCCCAAGCATGAAGATCAAGTATAACAGCAAAAATTTGAAGAACATTTTTGAACGATTTGAATTTATTCTTCAATCTCCAAGCTAAAGTGTTCCTTTAGTATACTCTTGGGGGTTCTTCCAAATCCCTTACACACTTGTTTCATTTCCTTGAGTTTTGCCACTTCTTGCTTCATCTGATCCATCCTGTTCAAGACAGTGCCCAGTAATGTATCTGTCCTGAGAGTTGCTTTACGGCAAGCCAATTCAGACCTCTCTCTTTCAAGTTGCTGATACAGGTCCTGAAGATATTTCTTTTGAGCATACAGTCGTTCCTCAGCAATTTTGTATTCAGATGCCTGAGACTTTCGTAGTTCAAAGAGCGCTTGATCAATCTCATCCTCCAGTTTTAGGGTTTCAGCTAGGTAATCAGATGATAGAGACAAAGCATCAGGCGAGCACGATCTATTTCCTATGAGGCCTTACCCATTAGTAGCTTCCACCATGGCACTAGGAAAGACACCTCTACGAAAATAATACAGATATCTTAATTATGGCTAAATATGAACACCCTTCATGCTTCAACACTTCTTCCTTTTCTTAACAATGTATACAAAGCAAATACACATAAATGCAAGGTATCAAAAAGCTCAAGTTACCTAAAATGTAAGCAGTCAAATGTCTAGTACAGGAATATAATATGGGGGGAATTTTACAGAAAGGAACAAGAGCAACTACAGTACACTTGGTTTCACAGTGCTGAATTGACCAATATCCATCAGCAGACCCCCAGAAAGACAAGTTAACAGATGAAGATGTGTAGAACATTCATGCAATTACAACATCTACGATGGAAATCCAGGTAGAGCATGCATCTCTTCCATCCCCAAACTTGTTGTTGCACCACTCAAATATGCAACTTCTGCAATTTCTTTCAAGTAACCACCAAGAAAGAAGCCCCATGTCAGAGACCTCTTTCAAATCTAGTTTGTTTAGATAGTTACTCAACTGTATATATCAAATTCTCAATACACTTCAATACTAATTGTTAGAATCCTACTTTTCTAGCATTCCAAGCAAGCTTTCAGAATAGTTCAATATTCAGTTCATATATCGCAATCTCTTCCTCACTAGCAAAATCAACTAGCACACGGAGCCAAGTATTATCACCGGCACGACCTTGAGCCAATCTTCAACCTTAATAATCATCTTCCAGTCCTTCATGCTTCTTTTCTTTAAAATTTCATTTTATAGATCCTAGTATCTTACCACATTTTTTTATCGCAATGTATTCTTTTTCTCTTTGATGACTACAACTAAGTTTGAAATATCTTTCTTCCAGTATTATGAATACTAACAGTAGAATTTGATACCACTTTCAGAAGTTCAATATGTAAAAAACAAAAACAACTCTTTTAAAGAAAAAATATGAATATCAATAGCAAAAATTTAAGCTTAGTGAGGCTTCTATCGTGGAATATAATATCCAGTAGAGGAATCACAGTCCACACAAATTAACCTCCCCAAAGTCAATCACAGAGATTCCTATATGCTATGAAGCACAGACACTCCTATTGGGCTGTTGTATGCGTGTCGGACACGGATACGCAGGGGACACGCCTGGACACGTATGGGACACGGCTTATTTTATTTAATAGGTGGACACGGGAGGGACACAGCTAGGTTTTATTTTAAAGTAAAACATTTAAAAAGTAGGTTTAAAAGTAAAAATTAATTTTTTTTTTTAAAAAAAAAGGAAAGAGATATTAACATACAGACACAGAGCATTCTTCTTTCTTCTAGATGGACCAGAATTTAAATCAATTTTGTTTGTAGATGAAGGGGAAGTAGATGAAATGTTTGAAAATGTTTAAGATTAGTCATTAGACTTGTTGTTTAAATAGTTTAACTTTAAACATTATATATGTGTTTAATTTTTATGAATTAATGAACTTTGTGTGCTAATCTTCTATTTATGTTTTATATATCTTTTAGATTTTTCATTATAAATTTATCATATATATATATATATATATATATATATATATAAATTTGCAGTGTCCCTGCTGCACCCGTGTCTCATTTTTTTAGAAAATGCCATTTCCCGCATCCGTATGCATACACGTGTCTGAGTCGGTGCTTCATAGCCAATATGCAATTGAAGTTGTTGAATCCAAAGTCATATTTGAAGCCCCTAGAGTCTTTCTAAGTTAAAGATGTAACCAGATAATGAAAAATAGTTGTTTGGTAGGTTTATCTTGAATAAAACAGACTCAAATGAAGTTTACCTGTGGAGATAACTGACATATCCTCTTCAGCTTTCCATACATCCTCAAGACGGGTTCCACATTTCAGCTGATATCAGCACCAAATTATTGTGGCATTAGCAACTGCAAAGGAGAACAAAGATAAATTTTTTTTGTATCTAGATTGCAGCATCTTTACCTTAGAAATTGTCGATTCAATTCGAATCACTAATCCCTTTGCGTTACTTTTCTCAGACCCACGTAAAATGCAAATAGCAACAGTTAATATTTTTTCTACTTCTTCAGAACAATCAACTGGTTCACAAGTTTTAAAAAGCCTTGTAACATGCGGAACCAGATCTGTTTTTGCATCACAATGACGGCAATAATACTCCACGTCTAGACCAATGCTTCCTCCAACTGTCCCAGCCATGTAAGTCTGAAGAGCACAATCAATATGTGCAACATGGCCACACATATAACCCTCCTTAACAAATGCCTCACAATTTGATGTAACTGTAACCTCCATATTTTGAATTTATGGTCTTGCAACACAAGATACAACAACACTCTCAGCAAAAGTGAGGTTCACTGCAACAAATATCACAAGGCATTGCAGCGACAGATTGATTTTCTGCTTGTACCACAAGACTGCTGTACCTCTTATTTCCAGCCTTACAAAGCTCACCTTCAGACTCGGAATCAGACTCAGAATTTTCAATTGTTTCTTCAAAAGCTGGAACAATGGTCCCCCTGTAGATTACCAGCTATAAGAAAACATTGTCAGAAAAAAAAAAAAAAAGGTTTTCCAAGCCTCTTGCGTTCTCAGGTCCAAAAACCACTTGCTAAATATGAACAATCTTCTTGAATGTCAAAAACATTAGCCAGAATGTTGAATAAATGAGCACTAAGAAACATTTGAAACATATTTGAAAGATTGCTAGATCAAATCCCAAGTACAATAATACAATGAATGACGATGTAAATGCAATTTTAATAATGGTGCATGATAAATGCAATTTTAATAATGGTGCATGATCACAAGCAATAATCAATTTTAGATGCATGATAATGACCCACTAGAACCAGTAGGCCACATACATCATGATCTATGAGGCACCATTCTGATCAAATGCTGGCCTCCATAAAGTAACCGTGGATCTGACTATGAGAACCCAAGAATTCCAAGAACTATAGTAACAAATCCTATCAAAAGACGAATGAGTAGGAATTCATTAATAAATGATAAAAATAATAGATGTACTAATGTTTCACCACACATTCAGCATATAGAGCATATAAAGAAAAGAAAAGAATAGTGCAGAACTGACCATTCGCTGGCAGCACCTTGGAAAGTATCCTCCAGCTGAATGAAGAAAAAAATGATTCAACATTTGCTCCAGGGAATGCTGATCGGATATATCGTTCAACTGAAAGCTTGCTTGCCAATCCTTTCTAGGGTGGTCTATGACGACTAAGACGACGTGGAAGATACAGGTACCTATCCAAGAAATGACCAGTACAGGCAACTCGTCTCCCTACCCTCCAACTCCAAACAAAACCAGGTTTTGGCCAATCTACAGGAGCATATGGCAAACCTTCACCAGACTCCTCAAGTGCAACAGGCCTTAAATGGGAACCATTTTCTCTTTGCCTTGTTGTACTTCCATTACTTTCCTTATCAATTTCCATTGATTCCATTCTAAACTGACAAGCACCTAGGTGTTTAGCCGTATCAAATAACCAATGAAATCAAAATATCACAAGTAGAAAACCAGTAAATGAGCTAACTTCAAATCTCTCTTTCATGAGCAACGACCTAGTCTATAAAATCTAAAGCATGCACAAAACTATGAGTGTGATGCAGAACTAGAAGCGGAATTGAAATTCATGGAGAAATTGGACCGCAAGTCTGGGCGTTAGGCCCATTTCCGCGACAAGGCCTAAAATTGCGGCCAATTTGCAGCAAGAGTTGAGTGTTGGATTTTTGCGTTTCTTGAGCCTATTCTCATTGGAAACGGTCCAACGAACAAAACTCACGTCCTTCGGACGTGAAGTCTGTCGCTTTTGGGCCAAATTCGATCGTTTAGGCCCTCAAATTGGCGTTTTCGGTTTTTGCTATTTTTTTTAATTTTCGAATTTTGGTCTTTCTGTCTTTTCCCAGTTTAGGGTTTTTCTGTTTTACTATAAATAAGTCATATGGAGTTGTGAACAGCAGTTTTTGAGATTTTATAATAATTCTTCCCGAGCGTAGTTCGCTGGGTTCCATAAAATTCCTGGAAATTTTTAGACTAAACAGGTATTTTATCTATCTTTTGTTCGCCTTGATTATTTCCTGTATCAGGTATTTTATTTATCTTTTGTTCGTCTTGATTATTTCCTGCATCACATTTCATAGGCAACGGCCTAGTTTATAAAATCTAAAGCATGCACAAAACTATGAGTGCCTGAAAATCTACTACATAAATAAGGAAAATATGTTAATCTACCTTCTATAATAAATTAAAATAACACATTGGTGGCAAGCCACACGCAAATTACCTAAGCAAGTTATTAGGCTTTAAGAATCTGAGCTTATTTAGAGAGAGAGAGAGAGAGAGAGAGCTTCTGCAGTGAGAGACATATAGAGAACACATTTTTCTTATTTGAAGAGAGAGTTTGATGCAGTTAAGGAAAAAGAAGATAATTATTTTTGTTTAATTTCTAGATCAGAAATTTCATTAGTTTCTTAATTGATTTATTTTATATTTCTTTAAATTAGAAAGTTCAATATGTTTTAGAACTGTTTCCTACATTAATTAAGGTTTCACTAGACTGCTTTCAATGGTAAAGATCCCACACCCGATTGTTTCAGTTGTTTAGTTAAGGACACATGTCTAGTCCTATAAGAATTTTTAAGGGAGTTGCAAAATACAACACCCAAATTTTAAAACACAACAAATTGTGTTCATTTTTTTTCCATTGTACCCTTAACACACATATTTCTCTCCTCTCAACCCTCAACCTCTTCGTTCTCTGGTATAGATGATTAGCAGCAGTAATTCTAGAACAATAACAAAGCCAAAATTTTTAATAGAAAGCAAATAAGATAACAATGAAACATATCATTTTATTGGCATTTGGCGTGCAATGCAAAATTGTTCCAGATAGCAATCAGCCATAACACACAACTTTGACAAAATATCCATCAAATCATTCATATCATCCACTCCATTAGTTAACCCTGGTCCAAAACCAAACCGAATTTCATCGTGCAAATGAAACTCCAAAAAAAAAAAAAAAGCATATGCTATATAAAATTATTAAGAGAGCACATATTTGCCTTACCTAATTGGTTTCCATTGAAGGAAAATAGAACAAGCAAAGGATAAACAGGATCATCTGTTCAGTAGAAATGGAAAAAAAAATGAAAGTAATAAAGAAAAGATATAACAAACTCTAAAACAGTAATTTGATGAGAGAAAAGAAACGGGTAAAACAAAGAGCAAATTTGCTTGTTTTAGAAAATGACGATAATGAATTATCAAAAGAAAAAAAATGACGATAATGAATTTTACCATTAATTGTAGTGTAAAACTACGTTGCACGGATTCCCCAGTTGACCGCCGTTTCCTGTACCGGAACGTCATGGATTCCGGAATCGCCTGATATTCGCCGGAATTCGTCCAGGAGGAGACACGCCACGTCGTCGGCCGGTATACGGAGGGGATGGAAAAGGAAACTTTTCTCCCTTAAATGACAGCGTTTAAGGCCTTGAAATTGGGAGGACGAAATGGGAAAAAGAACTAAAGAAGAAGAAGAGACGGAAATTGATAAGATGCAGGAGAAATATGGAGTTTCTACTGTGTAAAACACTTTCAATTTGTCTTTTTTAGAGACAATTCTCAATTTAGTTTAGGTTGGAATAAATGGATTAGTGTTTTAGTTGTATTATTAAACCGTGTTTTTGAAAGTATATCGGCGAACACAACAATTCACTGCTTAATCGTTTTGGACCATTCTGTTGACATCAGCTCATAATGACGACCCATGAAGCTAAAAAAAGTTTGAAGTCAGAATACGAAGGCCTTGATAAGTGAGATTGGCCTTAGAGATTCGCCATATGATAGGCTTAGGGTTTCAAGCCCATTAGTTTTGAGGCCCATGGCGATATGATAAGAGTGTGAACCTAAAATTATAAAGCTCAAAATGAGGCATGTTATTAAAGATCGTAATCTTCAGGAAAATCCAAGCTCATACTGAAAGTCTTAGGGCAAGTTTTCACTGTCTTAATAGGAAAGCTATATAAGAAGCACTTTGGCTTCAACCTTCATCACTCAAAATCCTATCTTTTGCCTCGGTAAAAAAACTCTAGGAGTAGGATCTAATTTAGTGTCTTTCGATCCCTGTGATCGTTATTGTTCCATCTGATAGAGTGACAATTACTACCTATATCTCTACTAGTGAAGAAAGGGTTAACGTCAACAGCTTAAATATCAAATCACCTCTTTCGGATCAGGAGCTCTGATAACGGCGACATCTATATCTGAGAGAGAATATCTAGTCAGAGTTTAAATAGTTGGAATCGACGACGATGCTATTACCAGTTTCAAAGACATCTATCAGGCTTAGGTTTACCCTTTGTATTCATTAGTTTATTTTCTTTATTTCATATTGTGTTTAATCTTTGTACCTAAACTTTAAAAGTACCAAAAAAAATCATTTTTTTGGACTATAAATAATTGAGAATTAATATATGCTTTCTTTGGATTTCATATCCTTAATATGATCTAAACATGCCTTAGATTGATACGGTTTGAACTCATTTTTATTGGGCTGAGAATCATCCAGACCGATAAATCCGGCCCGAGTGCCTTGAATAGCTTGGGACCCAACTTAAAGGAAGAACAGAATTGGCACGCCCAGTGGAACAACCTCTTAAATAGTAATATGGCATGAAAGCATAAATAAACTAAGAGGGCATGGGACATTTCTAACAATCCATTGATCCTGTTATTGTAGGTAGGATCGAAGGAGACATGAGTACTCAGCCTCGAGAGTTCCTTATTCCTTGTGGTTTACCACCCCTCCCCGAACCGACATGACTGAGGGCGAGATTCATTATCTCCATACCAATAGGTATCTCATATCTATCATAGATGACAACAAAGATGATGGTCTTCCGTATTAATGGCGTCCCTATCAATTGTTAGGGTTGTATGCCCTAAAGCCTGTACTTTATGTATATATTTGTAATCTTAATCCATTAATGGATATTAATATATATGTTTTTGTTTACTGATCATTTTCATTTTAGTGCATGGCGTATATATGTTCCTTAAGTAATATGTAAGAGAATCTATTCTCAAAGAGTTTAGGAATAAGGAGACATATTCTTTTTTCATAGACTTTAAAGTAAGTTCATGGTCATAGGATTATTGATAGGAACATCATTAATCTGGATAGACATCACCTCTTTTGTCATCTATGATAGGTATGAGATACTTTTTGGTATGGAGGTAGTGAGTCTCAAACTACAGACATATGATGTTGTGACAACATGTGGATACTCATGAGATAAGTAAGTCAAATAGTGACATTAGATGATAGACACATGAATTTTATCCATTAGTCAATGTCTGATCATCTAGATTGTAATTGTGCATATAATCCTTAAACTTGAGGTAACATGTTATCTAACATATTGATGACTATGGTTTGTTACTGCTTACATACCGATGCTATCCAAGTATTGGTATATGGCATATGGTGGCCATAATCAATGGTATGTTGAAATAAGTGATCTCTAAGAAAGAATTCATTAACTTGGATAAACAAGGAATGAATCCTATGACTTCTAGTTGTTCTCAATTCACAAATCCTTGTCCAAGGTAGTAAAGATTCACTACTAAGAGTTTCTAATAAGATTCACATCTACTTAGCAAGCCACTGATAAGTTCAAAAGAGAGTCAGGAGCATTATTAGAAGCAGCACTAATTAAAGGTGAATCTTTAACCCGGATATCTTACAAAAAATGAGCTTGACAGCCATTTCTAATACTCCATCGTTTCCTAAGAGCAAGCAAATTCCATACCTTCCTAATTCCTCACCATACATAAGAGCCTAAAGACTCACTGAAATAGGTAGAAATCCCCTCACTAATAATCTCATATTTAGAATGAATAATCTAAACCCACAACTTTGTAGAGGAAGAAGCAATAGCCCAAGCAAGCTTCAACAGAAAAGATTTATTAAGATGCCTCAAATTTATAGATGCCTCAAATTTCTAAGGCCCAATCCTCCACACTGTTACTTGATAAACCTGATTCCATTTGATCAAAGAAATACCTCTTTTGGAATCACATCCATTCTAAAGAAATTTTCTACACGTGCTTTCTACTCAATTGCAAATGGAAATAGGAATAATGGTCATTTGCATAGCATAACAAAGGATGGACAAGAGAACTATTTGAATGAGAGTAGCTCTACTTGCCATTGATAAGTGCCTATCTTGCTAGTTCTCAAGTCTCTTACTAATATGAGCCAGAATATATTGAAATTCAGAGGTCTTCAATCTGTCATGAATTAAAGGAACACCTAAGTACTTTCCTAAATTCTAGGTAAGCTTGAAACTGCTTATCAAAGAAAGGTAATGCTAGACATCCTGACTAACATTATCCGAACAATACAACATGGTTTTAGAAATACTAACTTTTTTTCCGGAGGCCAAACAAAAAGCATTAAAAATAGAAGTAATCACTCAGATTTGAGATGTTGAGCTTGTATTATAACAACAAGATCATTTGCGAAGAAAACATGAGAAAGTTTAGGACCTCCCCTAGAGATGAAAATAGGTTTCTAGCACCCATTCTTTACAGCCTAAGCAATCCCTTGAGCTAGCCTCTCCACACAAAGAGTAGACAAATAAGGGGAAAGTGGATAACCATGTTTAATCCCTTTAGATGGTCTAAAACTCTCCAAGATTTAGCCATTCCATATTACTCAAGAGGAGGAAGAAGTAATACACTCCGTAATAACCTCAATCAACATATCCGAAATGTGAGCTTCTTAAAGGTCTTAATAATAAAATACCAAGCAAAATTATCATAGGCTTTCTCTAAATTTAATTTTAAAGCCATCAACCCTCTGCCATATTTCTTTGTATGCATAAAGTGAATTACCTCATGCATTCTAATAACATTATCAGTGATATACCTCCCTGGGACAAAACTAGTTTGGCACTCACGCATCAACTTGTCCATAACCACCTTTAATATGTTAGCAATAACCTTGGTGATGATTTTATAGATCGTGTTGCAAAGACTTATAGGCCTAAACTGGGTAAGAGATTTGGGTTTTTCAACCTTAGGAATGAGTAAAAGAATAGTATAATTAAGAGAAGGGTTAAACTCACCACCTTCAAACATGCTTTTTATAGTGTCAAAAACCACTTGGCCAACAATATGTCACTGTTTCTAGAAAGTAAAAAGTAACCATCATCACTAGCTGCCTTCATAGTACCCATGTCAAAAATAACTTCTCTGACTTCCTCTATAGAAACAGTTTGGACAAATTAGAGATTTCTGGATCATCAAGAATCACAACTTTACCATGAACACTGAAAGCATTATAATCTGTGACATTAGAAGAGAGCAAGTCACGGAAATAACAGACAACCATGTCATGAAGCACACCAGGATTGAAAACCCATGTACCATCATTATTTCTAAGAGCCTTCACTTTTCTAACCCGTTTTTTCACCATGGCAATAGCATGAAGGAAACTAGTATTGCGGTCCCCAAAATTAAGCCAATTAACCCGAGCTTTTTGAAACCAATAAAAATCCTCCTGCGATAAAATGGATTCATATTTATATTAGAGATCTTTTTCCACCTTGTTAAGGTGACAGGAGGAACGAGATTAAAAAACTGATTATATACCTTTTAGTCTATTAAGGATTTTCCTTTTTCTATAGAAGATGTTGCCAAAAACTTTAGTGTTCCAGCATTAAAAAGCAGACACTATACCACTAAGAGATTTAACAATATCCTTATTATAATTCCATTTCTCTATAACAAGTTAACCAAAGTACTCATGCATCACCCAAGGGGCGAAGAAGCTGAAAGTTCGATTACCTATAACTATGTTGCTCAAGTTGTTAAAAAGTAAGAGAGGCTTATGGTCTGAAAGCACTCTAGGAACATGAGTCATTATTGCCCCTGGATTAGTTTCAAACCATTTTTCATAATAGAGCATATGATCAAGCTTTTGAAAAAGAGTCCCCGACACCAGGTGAACTTAGAGTCATTGTAACCCAAATCATGAATATAGTTATCATTGAACCAATTAAGGAATTGATAACATACACCAGATCTATTGCCACTGCCACCTCTCCTTTCATCAGCATAAAGAAGGGAGTTTAAATCTCCTGCAAATAAAATGGGAGTGTTATTAGTGGCAACAATATTAGATAAGTTGTCCTAAAGAGAAAATTGAATACAAGGGTTAGGACTTCCATAAACTGAAACAAGACGAGAATGCCATCCATTAGCTCCAGTAATATCAGCAAGAATAAATTGCCAATCACACTTAACAATATGAACAGAAATAATATTCTTCCAAAATATCCAAATGTCATATGAAAAGCCTTAGGCTTCAACATAATATAAATAAGGAAGCCCCATTTTCTTAGTGATATCAATAGTATGATCACCACTAATATGAGTTTCAAGAAGAATAAAAATATCACAATTATGAGACTTCACCATATCCTTCACCACAAGTACCATACATTTATTACCTACCCCTTGGTAGTTCCAAGTAACGATTCTATAATCCATAAAAATATTGAAAAAGAGAAAGAATAGTAACCTTTTCCTCATTTAGTCATAAACGGATCACCCTTCTCGTCCTCACTAAAAAATTCCTCATTCTCATCTAAGAAGGAAGAGATATCTTCCTCTTATAAATTCTTGACAACGTCATCAGTTTTCATGCTCACATCCTTATGTTCTATATGCTCCGAAGCAATAGGAACATCAGAGGTTATGCATAAAGGTGTTACTGACAGAATGACTTTGCCATTATTCTTCTTTATATTCAAAGCAATACCCATACTCCCCTTCCCTCTGTCTGATGGGTTTTTAAGGGAGATAGATGAAGAAAGAGTAGGAATAGAAGAATTCTCCTCAACCATATTCATACTCAGCTTATCGTAAGGCTTAGCAATCATGATAGCAGTATGACCAACATTAAAAACTTGGTTCTTGCTATTAAAAGAAATATTTTATTAAAGGTAAAATGCTAGTAGCCACATTGTCATTTTGAAACAACAGAACACTAGACTTACCTCCTTTCTAACTGAGCAATACCCCACCACTAGAAACATTCTCTTTAAAAACTTACTTAGACCCTTTTCCATTACTACTCTCCCCTAATAACAACTTACCACCATTGGAATTATTTTCTAGGTTTTGTTTTGGGCCATGTTTTTGCAAAATTAGATTAGAAGATTCAACTAAAGGTTACTTGCCATTACTCATTTTCCCCACACTAACACTATTATCAGCATCTACAAGGGCTTCAAATCGATTGCCTTTATTATTATCTTCTCCACTATTTACTACCTTTTTTAGTTTCTTATAAATGGGAGCATGCATTCAGGTACCAAACTTAGACTCATCTTTCTTCTAGGAGCTTTTATTTTTAGGCTTATTCTGGACATTGGTCATAGGGATATGAGGGTTCTGGTTCACCACCTCTGTTATTTGATCATTAGACTCTTCCTTCTTAGTATGGGGATGAGAGGCATTATTGTGACCTGCTCTTTTGCAACCATAACAAATGACAGGCAAGTTCTCATATTCTATCCATTGTAGGGTATCATCAATATAGAATTCGAGGATCAAAGGCTTGGTAATATCAAACGAAATAGCCATTCAAGCAAAACGGCCACGAATAATACCCTGAGTATTAAAATCAATTCTCGTTAGTTTCCTTATTGCTTTAATAATGGTCTTCATAACTTTTTTTTGATAAAAATGAAGAGGCATATTAGGAAACCTCACCCACAAAACTAGAGAAGTAGGGAAGCTGGTATAAGGGTTGAAGGATGGATTCCATGGTTGTACAGATAGGTAATGTCCAAAATAAACTAAGATCCATCCAAGAGGGCATGAACATAGTCTGATTTAAGATCAAACTTGACTATAAAGAAATTGTTCTCCAAATCAATCACCTTATAAAATCCAGATGGAGACTAGAGGTTATGTAATTTAGAGCATGCAGCTTTATAACCAATAGGTCTTTCCATCAATCTGATCATAACTAAACACTCCATGGTTTTCAAAGATGGGTTATTGCTTCCTCAGTTATAAAGATCCTTGGGACATTCGTTGAGTTGCATAAATAGATTACTGAAGGGAGAATATGAGCCGTGCAGCGAAAGCAGAAAAAATGAAAATCCGATATGACTCAATTTTTGGTTTTCAAAAACTTTTTTGTAAAACAAGTTTCCATGTTAAAACTCTTTTAACTTGGATGGTTTAGTTATTCATTAAACTCTTTAATGATATATAAACCTAGGTTTGGACCCATAATCTCAATCAAGGACTCTTTAGCCAATTATTGTGCAAAACACAATAATAACCTAGAAGGGTGTTTGCAGTATCAAATACCTTAACTCCCTCCTTCATTAAGCTCCTCAAGTGCAGAGCCTCAAGCTCAACTTACACCGAAGCTTTCCTCAGGCTTGTGTCTCCTTCCTCTTCAAGAATCTTGAACCTTCTCTCTTGGTTGCCCAAATGTTTATTTATTGCTCCTTTGTTGAGAACTTGAGACTCTTAGGGATTCTTGGACCAAGACTCTCCACACACTCCTTCATAAGGTTATAGAAAAAGAGTTTAAGGTTGAAGAACTCTTCTTCAAAGATAAACTCCCTCTCTCTATAAATGGTGTTGTGTTTGGTATTGTTTCTCTCTATAACTCAAGTTTCTCTCTCTAACACTTAAGAGAAAAGCTCAAGGTTGAAAATGATAAACAATGCTAGATTTCTTTTCTTAGGCAAAAAGATGAACAAAGCCTACAATTTATATCCTTATCTCTTCTAACTAATCTTCCTTAAATTAAGAAAAAAGTTAGTGGAAGAAAGGTTACTTGTGCTAGTATCCAATTGACTTATTTAACTAGACAACTAGTCAATTAATCAACTTGATTAGCACAAGTAATTAGTAAGAATCACTTTAGCCAAAAATTAATCACATCTTATGTAGATTAATTGTTATTAACATTGGCCATATCAATTTAGTCATACCCATTTGTATCTCATACAAATTATGACATAATTGAATTAATCCCTTTATAAATTAAACTTCAAGACATGTTAGCATCTTTGTAAATTTAATTAAAAGTCTAATTCAATTATCATTAATAATTAATTAAACTCTTTAATCAATTATCAACATGATTTAATTCCAAGTTATGGGAACAACTTTATGGTGTGTGACTTACTAGGTTAATGTTTTAATTAGCAATGGGATAAGGAAAACACTTTTTCTCCCACTAAGTATGTAATCCACAATCCATACTTAGTCCCATTAGTCGTGAGTGACATTTAGCTTAACATATCGTGACCACCTAATTAGATATGAATGTCGGCGATTGAATCCTTGACATTGCATGGATCTCTTGATCATAATTATCGTGCACTCGAATCCCTTTATTATAGATTCTTGATCTTAGCTTGGTTCATGGAATAGTCAAATATACTAGATCATATGACTTCTATCCAATTCTAATTCTTGATAAATCAATTCTTACTAGAAACTCTTTTTAGTAAATCTTTACTACCTTGACTAAGGATTGTGAATCGAGAATAACCAGAAGTCATAGGATTCCTTCCTTATTTACCTAAGTTAGTGAATCCTTTATTAGAGATCACTTATCTCAACATACCACTGCTTATGGCCACCACATGCCATATACCAATACTCGGATAATATCGGTATGTAAGCAGTAACAAACTATAGTCACCAATATGTTAGATAACATGTCTCCTCAAGTCTAAGGATTATATGCACAATTATGATCCAGATGATCAAACATTGACTAGTGGATAAAACCTATATGTCTATCATCTAATGTCATTATTCGACTTACTCATCTCAAGAGTGTCCACATGTTGTCACGACATCACATATCTGTAGTATGAGACTTACTACCTCCACACCAATAAGTATCTGATACTTGCCATGGATGATAACAGAGGCGACAATCTTTCCAGATTGATGATGTTCCTACCAATAATCCTATGACTGTGAACTCACTTTAAAGTCTACGATAAAAAGAATCTGTCTCCATATTCCCAAACTCTTTGAGAATAGATTCTCTTACATAGTACTTATGGAATATATATATGTTAAATAATAAAACGAAGGTAATCATTTAAATGAAAACATATATATTAAATGTCAATGATGGATTAAGATTACAAATATATATACAATGTATAAGCTCTAAGGCATACAACCCTAACAACTCTCCTCGCCATTTAATATGTTTCTTTATACTTACATATGAATGTGGGTATATATCCTTATTTCCTTAGTCTTACACATTTGGATCACAATTCTCATTATCCCCATTATTTGAATCTACCTCCATCACAGAGTCTGTTTCCTCATTTGAATCACTCTCTGATTCAGAGTCTAAATCCAACCTTAAATCACGATTTTCAATTAGTTTATCCTCATAGGATGAAATCTTGGCTAACGACTTATCAATGGCTTGCAACTCCTCCAGACACCAGACGTTTTTAGGGTTCCGATCATCTAAGAGTGATGGTGGTAGTTCATTCTCAAGAGAGTTTCCTACCAAAGTCATGACTCGATTACCCTCAAATTTTTTGAAATGTTTATAATAATATACTAAATTATAATATTTTTGGTGCTTGCACCCCTTAAGAAATAAAAGATAAAGGCAAGTTAGGTGATACTAAAAAAAAAGAAATAATATATTTAATATTTTCTCCCCCTAACTTATGGTCCTACTCCGCCACTAGAGGTTGGAAACATATGCTGCTGAAATTAGGAGATCAAACCCAAGTAATACTTATCATGTTGAAATTGACCCTGAATTGGAAAAGAAGGTCATGAGGGTCTTCAGTAGGATATTCATATGCTTTTATTCATATAAGAAAGGTTGGATGGAAGGATGTAGGCCAATTATTGGTTTGGATGGATGTTTTCTAAAGGCCAGGTGTTATCAACGATAGGCAAGGATGGGAATAATGGTATGTTTCGTGTTGTCTGGGCCATTGTAAAGGTGAAAAATAAGAACAACTAGAAGTGGTTTCTTAGAGTGGTTAAGACAGGAGTTGAGCTTAGAGACTGTTGAACATCTAACCATAGTCTCAGACTTACAAAAGGTAACTTCATTACTATTTTTCTTTGTGTTTTGTTATATATACTATGATATATGTTAATGGTTTTTATTTTGTTTATTTCTAGGGCTTATTACAATCTATTGAAGTTGTTCCTTTTCCAGGGCATAAATGGTATGCTAGGCACATCTATACTAATTAGAGTAAGAAATGCCTTAGAGGAGAGCTTAGGAAACAATTATGGATATGTTCCTGGAGCACCTATAAAGAGAAATAGATAGATAACATGAATCAAATGGCCAAGGAGCATGGAATTAAGATAATGGAGGATATTGTTTATTATAATCCTAAGAAGTGGTATAGTGCATATGTAAGTACCATAAGTTATATTGATTTGATAGATAATAACATCTCTAAAAGTTTCAACTTTTAGATTAATGAGTATAGGGATAAGCCAATTATAGGATTGTTAAAATATGTTAGGAAAAAAGCGATGACTAATATCAAGCAATCTAGGGTTTGGTAAGTAAGCAAAGGGGAGAATATAGAGGTGATTGTATGATTATTTTTTATACAAATTATAGGTTGAGCATAAAGTATGAGATCTTATTCAATGGAGATAATGGTTATGAGGTTAGTCATGGTGATTATCAACATTGTGTGATGATAGAGAAGAGCCCATATACCTACAGGGCATAGGATGTTAATAGGATCCCATGTCCTCATGCTATTATAACATTGTTGTATGACAAAAAGCATCCCTTGAATTTTATGAGTAACTGGTACCATAAATACATTTACTTAAAGACTTATGCTCACCCTTTACAACTAGTTAAGGGTCTTAAATTCTGAAGATTACGTGACTATCAACCTATGGAACCACCAGTCACAACTGTAAAACCTAGCGAGCCAAAAGAAAAAGAGATAAGCGAGAACTAGGAGACTAGGAAATTTGCTAGATATGGTAACTTAAGTAGGAAGGGTATAATTATTTATTATAGCATTTTTGGAAAGGAAGGTCATAATAAGGCTATATACAATGGGAAGGGGACTGAAAAAGGCATACAAATAAAAACTATCTTAAAAACAAGTATGAATGATGTTAGCATTGAAGTTGATTATTTTGCTTAAGATTATTCAGACATAGATAGTGAGCAAGCATTTCAACCAATTAAAATCCAAGTTTTGAACAATTTTGAATTGACATAAGTTGTATACTTACATTGAACTTTGTTTTAAAGTTCTGTATAGTCTAACTGAGTGTGCTGTTATAGATTATGCTTTCTTGAATAAGAATAGACAAGGAATAAGCACAGTTAACAAAGAATAAGCCACCACCACCATATGCTACTAATTATCAAGTTTCATACTTACCTTCACTTTATTTGTTTGATATGTTCATATACTTTTGTTATTAATATGTTGATATTTTGCAATGTGTGTGAAAAGGGAAAAGATAAAGGACAAGAAAAATGAACTAGAAATATGTGGGGAAAGGGAAAAATAGGCAACAACCTAGATAGTAAATGAAGGACCTATTGGAGGAATGGGGGGTTTGTGTAAATGATTCTAATGGCAAAATCACATATCATGCTGGTTGAAGGGTTCTCATTTATCTGTGCTTGTGCACGTGAATTACTTATATATGTATTTTATATTTTATGGTTGTTAATTAGGATTGTGTATATAGCCAAATGTTGAGAAGAGTATACTAATACAAGATGGTACATCACAAAACTCGGGTAATAAATATGGAAATCATGAGTATACCTTTTTTTAGGTATGCTATGTCAGAGAGAGCTATAAGGGCTAAGTTGTTAATTAGAAAATAAGCTTCTTATGTTCAAGATAGAAGGAAGATCAATGGGATATTGATACTTTTGGTGTTTGAACTTGGCACAATTTGACAATTGAGTGTTTGAACTTATAAAAATGACAATTAAGTATTTGAACTTGTAAAAAAAGAACAAATAAGTATTTTTACTGGATATTGTCGATAATTTGGTAAAAAAAGTACATGAGAAAAAAAGGATGATGTCAGCAAATTACCGGCAATATCAGGTAAAAACACTCATTTGTTCTTGTTTTACATGTTTAAACACTTAATTATCACTTTTGTAAATTCACAAATTCAATTGTCAAATTTTTCCAAGTTCAGACACTAAAATTGTTAATATCTTGAAGATCAACACATACAATGAAGATTCTTGTCCTAACTTACCATTCAAGCCTTCATTTGAATTGAAATGAAAGGTTTAGAATGTTGCGATTGCTAGGAAACTTGAAAAAGATTGGCAAAAAAGGATTGGTGCCATGACTTTTGCATTTAAAGGTCTAATGCCTTGATGAAACATGTTGTTTAGAAGTTGCATTTTTTTTTTTAAATTTCAAGGTTAAGTACAATATTTTGCGAAGTTTGCTAATAGCTTTAGCATTTTGATGGTTATGAAACACGTGTTTGATTTTAATGTTAAGACAACATTGTCAAACTTGATACATTTATGTTTAATTTTTCGATAACAAATTACATTTTGATTAAGCAATGTGTTTGATTTTACTTCTTATGTTTTCTGCATTAGGTAGTGTGTTTATAAGGGTTTGAAAGTGTCTAACCATTGTAGTAGGAATTGTGATAACTAGCAATTTATACATTATTTTCTCTCATATTCTTGATTATTTCACTTATTAAATTGAATTTAATATGTTTGTACTAGTGTTTTTTAATCATTTCTAAGAAATCAATTGAATTCTGGAGCTTGGAGGAACCACTTCAAGGTTCGGGCTCGAAAGAAGAAGAAAATGTGTCAAAACGGAGCAAAAAATCAAGCCTCGGGGCTGCCTCACTGTCTGGCTCATGGCCTGTGAGCTATCCCATGAGAAATGTTAAAAAAAATGAGAAAAAATTAGCTTCTCACCGTCCCCAGCACGGGTCGTGCCAAGTACTGTGAGAGCTTACTACCTAATCTATGAAATTCTAGCTGGTTTGACCCTGTCTCAGTATTTTGAGAATAACTCAAGATTCATAACTCCAATTAAGGAAATTAAGATACCTTTGGAAAGATAAGAGAAATATCTACAACTTTATAGAGGACCAAAGAGTCTAATTATTTCATCTAAATATCCAAAATTGGCATGAAAGTCAAAAGTATAGTTCTGACTGTGGGAGAAATCAAGTTTTTGGTAAATTGCACAGGAGATTGGCACGGGCTTGGGCACAGGCACAGACCATGGGATCCACCTATGCCAACCCTCTGTACCTATGAAAGTCACGAATCCTACAAAAAAATGGGTCTTGTCTTGGGTTTTTAGGTCTAGGGTTCGTCCAAAACACCAAAGAGCCGCCGAGAACCAAGTTTTTATAGATCAATGATCGAATTAGAAGTGGAGAAACATAATTGGAAGCAAGATTAAATAAGATTATCATTGGAATTCAAGGATTAAGCTAGGGTTAATCATGGATTCCTTAGTTTATTTTTTTTCCTCTTTTGATTTCTTATTTTTCCTTTGTTGTTATGAACTAAACTTGTCCAATCTACCTAGATTAGATGAGTATTTGATGTTTAGTATGGATTGATCAATAGTTTGTTTAATGAATGTTTAGGTTTTTCATTAAGTTTAGTTTTTGATAGTTGATTTTTCATAAATCAATTTCAATTGCATGCTTGTTCTTTATTTGTGTTGTTTAAACTTTACTAGAGATAGAGAGTTTAAACATTGAACACAAAAAAACTTAATAGGTTTGTTGCGAGGTAGATCCATAAACTGCTAGGGTTTTACATATTTTTAGATGGAACATTAATGCCATTTCTAATTAAATAGGATCGAGAAGATATTCATTTCCTATTACTTAGGAAATCAGGGTTTAATTACTTGAGAAAGATTTAAACCTAATCTAGTAAAAAATCCCACTTAATGATTAACAACATATTCATTGACATGTTGATTGAATGTATGACTTGAGTAATACGAGTTGAAGTCTAGGTAGATTCTCTATTTCATATTCATTTAATCTTTATTCTTGCAAGTTCTTGAAGTTATCCCTTAGGTTTAGTTGGTAATTAGGATTTTAATTTTCAATTCTTAAAATAAACGTTAATTTTGAACTAGAAAATGGTTTAAGTTTGAGCTGGTACTTGCGTCGGTGTCCCTGTGGATCGACCTCGTTATTACTATACTACCCAAATGATAGGTGCACTTACCTAGAGCCAAGATAGAATTATTCATCGAGCATTTATAAATTTAAAACCCTTAGTGTTACTTTCAGTGCATAAAATTGATTATAGCAATGTTATGTTTGATTACATGATAACAATGTTATGTTTGATTGTGTTATGGCATTGTTATTGTTGATTATGTTATGGCAGTGTGTGTTATGTTAGCAAATAACATTTTAACATTATAAGGATCTTCACTTCTATTTTCTTTTGTATTTTTCATTCATCAGTATGCTTTATAAGGGTTTAAGTGTGTTATTACAACATAAGTTTGAATGTATTTTGTCAGTGTGTGTTAAGTGAGACTACAATTAACTTAGAATTGCAGTATAACTTATAGGTGCAATAAGACATAATATGTGTTTATGAAGCTTTAAGTGTAGTAAGGCAACATGTGTGTTTATAAGGCTTTAAGTGCATTAAGATACTGATAAGTACAATGTTCCCGCATCATCAGAATTATAGCTTAACAGTCCATAAAAGGCACAACAAGTATATCGTTCACCAAAAATTATTTAGTACAAGTAAAATGAAATTAAAAAATCAACAATCATATAATTAAAAAGAAGCTTTATTAAATTGTTATAAAAAAGTTCTATTAAATTAAAACAAAGATAAAGGGTACTTGATTATTACAAATTACTTCCTAGAATTACACAACCCCGAATTACTAGCAAGTCTTACCACCCAACCACTATAGATCATTAAAAATAAAAGAAAAGAAATTCAAACACATCAGAGTACATAAAATAGGAATGTGACCAATAACATAAACATCCCCCGAATAACAAATACAATTCTCTAGTAAAAGATCTTGTCCTTCACGAGATGAACAATTTTCAACTCAAACTCATGACTCAATTCAATTAAGTCAACCATTCCAAACTGAACTTCATCCCCACTTTCGTACTCATTCCTAGTTTGGGTTTAAGACAACACCATTACTTGACTAAATTAATTGCCATTAAGATTTTCATTCCTAGCCTGATTTTGTTTAAGCTGCAAAATCTCTTCATATGGCCTCTTCCTATCGTTGTTCAACTAGAGGATCAAATTTTTAGCTAATGGTAGTATTTCATCATCACGTCATGCAAAAAACTTATAGCCTCCTATCTTTAAAAATAAAAAGTTTCTCAAAAAACACTTTTTTTACACGAAAAATGAAATTCCAAAATAACTTCTTTTAAATAGAAATTAAATTAAAAAATTAACTAAATTAACTCATAAGATATTTGTGGAAACCAAAGAATCTTCTACCAGCGTTCGACCTCTTTCTTGCTGTCTAAACATGAGCTTCTTTATCACAATAACACTTAGGTTTTTGTTGCAAGTACAAGTTGTCATATGTTGTCTCTCTTGGTAGCAAGCCACTAACAGTGCGAGAAGTTGAGGAGTTTGAAGAAGCTGGGGTCTTTGACCAATTTTAGGGTTTTAGAGAAGAACACGATTTTTTTATTTTGAAATAGAAAGAAGATGAAAAGCTATATAGTGTTAGGTTTTATAGGGAATGGAAAAGGGGGAATTTTTCCCACGAAGCATTGCAGCATTGCAGAGGTGGTTGGGAAAGAGAAAGTTATTAACAATGGGGCCATTTCCTATTAACTAATAGTTTTGTTAACAAGTAAATTCAAAATGGGCTATAATTGAGCTAGTTAATGAAATTAAAGGGTTTAATTGAATCCATAAAGTTGTGAAAGGTTTAAATGCTCAAACTTAATAAGTTGAGGGTGATTTTTGTGTCTTTACCCTTACAATTTTATTTGGGTGTAGAAAGTGAGGAAATTACGTGTGTACAACTTTTGTGTAAGAATTACATTTATATGACATGCAGAAATAAATTACATACTCTATTTTTTTAAGTGGGAATATATGGTATTGACTTAGAATTTATGATTTATAATTTATAATTTGTTTCTTTATTGTGAATCCATATGAAAGTTTTGGCGAAATTTTTATCGCACTACGGTGGGACCTGTTATGATGTATGAGAGTGACTGTTGGGCTATAAAAGCACAACAAGTCTCTAAACTTAGTGTGGCGGAAATGAGAATGCTAAGATGGATGTGAGGCCATACTAGAATGGATAGAGTCCGTAATAAGTATATCAGGGATAAAGTCGGAGTTGCCCCTATAGAAGACAAGTTGAGAGAAGGGATACTAAGATAGTTCAGGCATGTGCGGCGTAGACCTTTAGGTGCACCGATTAGAAAATTAAAACACTTTAGAGTACATATGAATAAAAAAGTGAGTGGACCTAAGCTAACTTGGAGTAGAGTCATTCAACACGATCTTGAGTTTTTAAACATTTCTGATAATATGGTTCACGATTGTCCCGAGTGGAGAAGGCGAATTCATATAGTCGAACCCAATTAACTTGAGATTAAGACTTTGTTGAG
>CAOJBK010358194.1:0-10506 GCA_948294925.1 Codiaeum variegatum | reverse complement strand
CTGAAAGTCGAGTGCGTGTCTATGCTCAGCGCACCAAATGTTGTTTCAAGGCTCAAGATGACTGGTAGCTCACGCTCCTCGCAAGATCCTATCAACACACAAGAAAGGCACATGGTGACCCCTTAAGGCAGCCACTCCGATGCCTAAGTCAGTAGACTACTAGATAATAGAATAGAGAGTAAAAAGAGTTTAGAGTGATTAACCTTTTAAACAATGGGTACATTGGGTATTTATAACCAACTTCTTCCCCATCTTCTAGCACAGATAAGCTTACTTCCATGTTATCTCAGAGTATAACTCTATCCTTTATCAAACTCAGCGTGTCATCCAGAACTAGGATTCTTAGCAATACTTATCTGTCGAGAACGACTCCTACCCGCCAGGAGGGGTCATTGGTGCTCTTCCTAGGCCCCGATCCATCCCAGCTACCGGTGAGACTACCAATCTTGTCATAAGGTCTCGTCACTTTATGTGACTATGAGCAACCCCTAAGGTTGTTTGGGGTGGACCCTGTATAAGAATTAGTCATCCTGAATAAAACAATTATGAACCTAGAGGTTCACCATATTTAACAATTATCCAAAAAGCACTAAAAATATTTGGAATATAAAGTGAACATTCCCTCGTGTAACTAACATGACATAGTTAATAATGAATAGATGATTTTGAAGTGACAATCGGATTAATATATAAAAAGTTCTGAATTTCAATTTTCTATGAAGAATTACAATTTAATGCCTATTATTTATTTTAATCAACTTGATAATCAAAATTGCTCTCAACTACAGAGTTTATAGTATTATTTTTGCCATAACATTATAAATTCATAGTATCAGAACATAACATCACACAACAAAAATTAAATAATTTTTGTCATTGAACATTATCACACAGCAAAAATTAATATCGGAATATCAATTTACAAATTATTAGACAACAAAACAAGAACTAATAGTTTGAGCAATTATGAATAAAACCAAAGCAAGCTTTGAAGCTTGTTTGTCCCCACAGCAAAACTAATCGCGCCATCAAAAATAAAAATCACGATGGCAAAAAATATATATGTATAAAAATGGGAAAAAAAAAAAAAGAATTGAATATGAAATAAGGATGAAGAAAGAATTTTCTACTTATTCATCCTTTTTGTGTGTTACCTTACCTATTTATATTAATACCTAAAAAGTTATCTAACATCAAAAGTTACCTTGTCTATGTTAATGACTTTTATAAAGTTTTTATATGTCATTATTGAATACTCTTAAGCTTTTAAATTCTATAAAAATTATTTTTTTTTTTAATTGAATTTACACTCTCGAGTGTGACTGTTGCAGATTCTCTGCAAACAAAGTCTTTGATTATTTCTTTCCCGTAAAAAGGAAAATATCTTCTTTATTTTCCCGAGAAACCGACCTTATTAGTTGTTGTATGTTTTGGATATTTTGGCACAACTTTCTTCTTCATTGTTATTCGGTTAGTGCTCTCTTTTTTTCTTTTGTGGGTGTGGCTGGTTTTCCCATTTTGTTATTTGATCTCTTTTTAAATCACAAAATTTTTCAAGTAACTTTTTCATTTGTCCCCATGTACACCTTTTCAAGTGATGAATGCCTAAATGTGGCAGTTAAGCTATTGTTTGATACTGATTTATTTTAACCATGTTAGCCTTCTGATCAGTAACTTTGATGGTTTTGTTTCATCATGACTAGGTTTTGTTTCATAATGCATACAATAATGAACATTTTGAATGAGAAGAATGCCATGCATAAGGAAATTAATTATTCCAAGTGTATATACTAGTACTGTTTTATAGATCATCTTGTTTATTGTATATTTTACATTTTATTACCTCTAATTCTACATCTGCTTCTGATTTCACACTATTATTATTGGGTGCAGCTTCAATTAGAGGAATTAAGATATGTCTGGTGCTGACTTACACCACAAAAAGCAAGGACTCTTGAAAGACCAAATCAGATTGGTTAGGAGAAAGGATTGTAATCGCTATGAGATTGTTCCCAGTCAATAGACTTACACATTTGAGAAAGGATTCTTTTTATTTATCCGTGCATGCCAATTGTTATCCCAAAACAATGTTGGAATAATACTGGTAGGTTTAGCCGGTCCTTCTGGGCCTGGGAAGACTATTTTCACAGAGAAGGTAATCAACTTTATGCCCAGCGTTGCTGTTATATCAATGGACAACTACAATGATTCTAGCCGAATTGTTGATGGCAATTTTGATGGTGATTTATCTTTCAACTTGTTCATACTTTTCTTTCAAATGTTGTGAGCACTTCTGAGTAGATATAATGTCAATGGTGCATGTTCAATCTTTTTTTTTCCTGACAGGATTGGCAAGATAAACTCATCATTTGTTTTACAGCTTTGTTGGAAAAGTCTAGTTTATGGTATTTGGTTCAACATATTACAGAATTACTCTTTAAGATCCACACTTTATATTTTAAAGAATAAAATCATTTATTTGCTAAAGAATCTAGTTCACCAGCACAGATGTTCGATATTCAATGTTTCAGAAGCTTTAGGGAAACCACTTGGTTCATGGAGCTACTGTTCTTGCTGCATTCAGAAGCTTGTGTGTAACAATTTAGGTTTATGTTCTTCTTGAGGTTTATATACTGATTGTCAGCTGTTATGCCTATTCTAGTTTGCATGAAGAGGTTGTCTTAATGGACATTGCATAAGATTTCAAGTTGGTCTGATCAAGAAGAGAAAGGGCATGCTGGCATGACATAGATGCTTTCTTAGAAATTGAAATCATAAGCTTTTGACAGCTAATAGAGATTGACTAATATAGATTCTTGTTTAAGATTAAAAATGTAGTTTTGCTCCTATTTCATCATACATTTTCTTAACATAAGGTGCATATTTTCAACTTAAATATTCCTCGTTCTTATGGATGTGTGCCTCTGCTCTTGGCTTTCTCGCATTATTTCTTACTTCTCCAGTTTTATCTCTTATTTTATCATCATATTGCACCTGTTCTGCTTACTCCATATGGTGTCAAATCTTGGATCCCTCCCAGTATCTACATTAATTTTATGGTTCTAGTAGTTAACTAGTAGAATCTTATGTTGATTTATTTATTTACTGTAAAAATGATTGTTGTAATGGGGATTTGATTGGAGTTCCTAATTCTGCAATCTTCCTTTTTCTACGTATCTATTGTTTCTGGCTACTGAAATTTGAAAGATGAGCTTACGTCTGGGGCTTTGATTTCTTCGTACAGTAATCCAGTTCTGGCCTTTGTCCATGATTTCTTTTAGAATGTAAAATTTCTTGATTTCTTGGGCTAAGTATATTAGTTATTTGCGTGCTGAGTGGTAATTAAATATTATGGAACTTTTGGTGCGTGAAACACGATATTAAGTAGTTTTAAGTAATCAGATGTTCACTGTTCCTGTCTAGAAAAGCTTAAATTGTTGTGTATCAAATTATTATTTTTCCAGCTAAATGTATGGATATGACCTTTATCTGCTGATATCTGTGATAAGTTAAGTGTGCTGTATCGGATTTGAAACTTTGAGCAAATCAAAAGAATTGGCTGGCGGGAGAAGCAGTACTATGGAATGAGTGGTTTAATTGTTACAGTGTGGTTCTATCTTCTTAAAGGTTTAGTGACACAAGTTAGGGTTGTTATGCTGGCTATTGAGGTTGTTGGAGCATGGACTTCAGGAAGGAATTAGTAAACATTATAGACTTGAGACTAGTGAAACTTTTCTGGGATGTGGTTAGACCTTGTTAATGAAACAGTAGAAAAAAGAAGAAACAGAGAACGTAACAGAGAAGAAGAAAGAAGATAAAGGAAAAAGATAAAGAAGGAAAAGAACATAGAGAATTTGACAGAGAGAATGATGATCATATTATTTGTAACACAGTATGTCATTGTACATTACAACTTATATACAACAATGCACAACAATCACGTGGATTTAACCACTTTCTCTCTCTTCTAACTAACTTGTTCACACTCTAACTAACTTCAATTATCAGTTCACACTTGACGCAACCAGAATCTTCTGTATTAGTGCTGAATTCTACTGCTTGTGAAGCACAGGTTGCTTATCATGTGCTTCTGTTTTGTTGCACTCTCTCTCCATTGTTGTTGATTCAACTTCTGCTGCTTCTATTGTTGTTAAGCTCATGCTGCTGTTGCTGATGGTCTTTGTTGAGTTCAACTAATCTTCAGCTTCAGTTCAGTATTTGTATTGTGTATTCTAACATCCCCCCTCAGATTGATGATGGAGGTCATCAATCTATTTTTAAACAAATTATGCTTTGGTGAACATAATGATTTGGTAAACAGATCTGCAAGTTGAGTGTCAGGGGAAATATAATAAAGAGTGAGACTTCCTTGTTTAACCTTTTATCTTATAAAATGTATATCAATCTCAATGTGTTTCAGTTTTGATTTGTGAACAGGATTTGTTGCAAACGCCAATGCAGATATATCATCACAATACAGTGATGGTACTGCTGACATTGTTAACCTTAAATCCTTAAATAAATGAATAAGCCATTGTACTTCAGAGGTTATATCTGCTAAGGCTCTATATTTTGCCTCTGTACTGGACCTTGAAACACAATTCTGCTTTTTGCTACTCCAAGAAATTAGAGCTTGATTTAATAGAATAACAAACCTTGTAGTAGACTTTCTATCATTAAGATCATGGCCCAATCTGCATCACTAAAATCTTGGAGTGATAGTTGACTACCATCAACTTCTCTAGGGAATAACAAACTTGTGTTCATGGTACCTTTAATGTACTACAGGATTCTTTTAATATCAAGAAGATGATGAAGAGTAGGCGTTTGCATGAACTGTCATACTGTATTCACACTAAAGGCAATGACAGGCTTTGTAAAAGTAAGATATTGTATGCAACCAACTATACTTTTGAATTCACCAGCTTCAGCTTCAGTAAGGAACGGTTCTTCTGCTGTTAAGAGTTTAACACCTACTTATCCTGGAGTAATATTTTCATTACAGTCTTTCATACTTGTTTTATGAAACAAATTAGTTGTATATTTATCTTGACTTAAGAAAATCTCTACAGTAGGAAGATATTGAACTTCTAAGCGAAGAAAATAATGTAATCTTCCAAGATTAGTCATCTCAAACTCTTGCTATAAAGAAACTTTAATAGTGGCAATGAAGTCTTCACTATTTCCAGTAAGTATAATATCATCTACATACAATAGTAAGTAGACCATAGAAGCACCTTTGGAATTGATAAACAAACTAGGATCAGTAGAAGAAAGAAAGAAAGCCCAAGGTAGGCATAAAAGCAGTGAATCTTTCATTCCATGCTCTATGTGCTTGTTTGAGACCATATAGAGATTTATATAGTTTACATACATATTCTAGATGATTAACATCCTCAAAGCCACCTGGTTGGGCCATGTATACCTCCTCTTTCAAAAAGCCATGCATAAAGGCATTCTTGACATCCATTTGATGTAATTGCCATCCAAAATGAGTAGTTAAACCAATTATTAATCTAACTATTGTATCTTCAACAACTGGAGAAAAGGTTTCATCATAGTCATTGCCATACTCTTGATAAAAACCTCTGGCTACTAATCTTGCTTTATGTCTAGCCACTATACCATCTGCATTCCTCTTTGTTTTAAAGATCCATTTATAGCTAACAACATTCTTATTGGCTGGTAAAGGAACCAAGGACCATGTATGCTAAGCTTGTAATGCATCTATTTCTGTTTTCATATCAGTCTTCCATTGAGGTTGTTTAAGAGCAGCTTTATATGAAAAGGGCTCTTTATCTGGATTAGATTTAATGTGAGCAAGAAGAGCTTACAAGAAAGCTTTCTTTTTACTTATTCCTCTCTTAGATCTGGTAAGCATAGAATGAGTGTTTAATGATTTTGGTAGAATTCCAAGAACTGGGGACAACACATTTGATTGAGAAACAGGTTTGGACTGGGGATAAGGAGAGGAAATATTAGTGACTAATGTTATTTGTGACATAGGAGAATGTCCAGCAACAATTGTATTAGATAGAGAAGGATTAGAGAGAGGTTCTTCAATGTTTTCCACACCTGAGTTCACAGGATTCTCAATTATAGGAACTATAGTTGGTTCAGTACATATAGAAGATATGAAATTTGAGCAAGATGGTATTAAAGCAGCATGAGTATGATTATGAAGTACAGAATTATCAGTTGAATATGATGGACTACAAAAATGTGTAGCTGACATGAAAGGATTGATAGTTGGACCAGATGGAGAAGAGGAATTTTGTAGAGAAGTCCTAAAAGAGAACCTTGAATAAGCATAAGGAAATAAATGTTCATCAAAATGAATATGTTTAGAAATAAATAACTTTGTAGTTTCAAAATTATAACAAATGAATCCCTTGTATCCAAGTGCAAAACCTATAAATACACATCTTTATGTTTTGGCTTGCAATTTATTATAATTATAAGGAATTAGAAGAGGATAACATGCACAGCCAAAGACTTTAATGAAGGATAAGTCAGGACATTTGTGAAAAAGCATATGAAATGGAGACTGCATATTTAACAAAGAAGAAGGCATTCTATTAATGAGATAAATGCTAAAAGCATAAGAATGATACCAGAATTCATTTGGTAAAGAAGCCTATTATAATAGAGTTACTGCTGTCTCTTTAATATGTCTATTTTTCCTCTTAGTAACTCCATTTTGTTAAGGAGTATAAGGATAAGAACAGTCATGTATCACACCATTTTCAGCCAAAAATTTGCTAAAAAGAGCACTCGTATATTCTCCACCACCATCTGTTCTCAATGTTTTTATAGGAGTATTAAATTGTGTTTGAACATAAGCATGAAAAGATTTAAAAATCCCGAACACATTTGCCTAATGTTTAAGAGGAAACATCCAAGTAAACCTTGTACAATCATCAATGAAAAACACAAAGTATCTATAGCCTTCTAAAGAATAAGTTGGAGCTAGTCCCCATACATCTGAATAAACCAAATCAAAAGGGAATTGTGCTCTGGTTGTGGATAAAGGGAATGGTAATTTGGCAAATTTTCCTACTAAACATGCTTCACATACCACTTCTTGGTTGTCATTGGCATGAGAGGATATGGAGATATTAGAATCTTGTAACATTTTATTAATAACTCCAGCAGAGGCATGTCCTAATCCTTTGTTCCATAGTAAATCTAAACAATGCCTTCCAACATAAGACTTTAAGCTAGGTTGTTCTTTATCTTCAACTATTGTTGAATCATCAGTTGTAGAAGTCAAGATGATTGGAATAGGATAGAGACCCTCTTTACAAGGCCTTGGTATAGTACCTTTCCCAGTACTTTATCCTGTATGATACATTGAAATTCATCAAGTATAACTTTGACATTATTCTATTTACATAACTGATAAACAGATAGTAAATTTGCAGCTAGTTTTGGAATGAGAAGAACATTAAACATTGCTAATTTACCTAAAGTGTAGTTACCAATATGAGTTATATCCAACAAATGACCATTACCTACTGTCATTGTGTCTATTGCAGGAAAAGTAGTAAGATTAGTCAAGAATTGAGCTTCTGAAGTCATATGAGCATTTGCACCAGAATCAGCTAACCAGACCGGTATTTTAGCTTTTGAAGTTTAAGGAAACACTTTAGAATTTCTAGAATTGAAATAAACAACAAAGTTCTGATAGGTAGATCCTATTAAGATTCCAGGTTTAGATGGGTTGATCAGATGAGGTCTAACTGAAGCATGATGCCCCTGAATGACATTGTTTACATCTGAAGAATCTATACTTCCAGTAATTGGCTTGACAAGAAAATCAGTATTGCTAAGTTGAGGTGTCTTTGAAGTAGTTTGTTGCATCTTATTACTAGAAAACATTAAAGTCCTCTGATAAGGAAAACCAATTAAATGGAAACACCTATCAGTTGTATGATCCTTTCTGCCACAGTATTGACATTCAATAGAATTATGAGAAATACCAGTAAATGTTTGAAAAGAAGATAATTTTGCACAGCTCCTGGCACTATGACCAGTCTGCTGACACAACTGACAAACTGTTCTACTATCATTATTTCTTATTCCAATTGAAAAAGGACCTCTACTATTAAACCTTCCTCCATCTCCTGTACTACCTGCTGCATAAAGACTAGTAAACATACTAGTATTGTATCCTTGTCCACCAAAAATACAATTATTAGACTCTTCAAGAAAAACTTGTTTAGCACAAGTATTAGACTTATCAGACATAGTATTCTTTGCCATCATAACAATAAGATGTGTGATTGGTCAACATGTTCTTGTTCTAAGTCATATTTAGCAGATTTCAATAGGTTCTTCAAGGTAATCATAGATCAGGCTGGTTTTGTTCTAAATATAGTTTTAATAATTATATATTAAAAAGGTAAGCCCTTCAACACACTCATAATTGCATCATCATCATCAAGATATACCCCCACAGTTGCTAATGCATCTTTTGCATTTTTAACCTTTTCTAAATAAACTTCAATAGAATCATAACCTTTCTTAATTCTGTGTAAACTAGCCGTTAGCTGTAAGATATTTTATTTGTTTGAATCAGCAAATTTAGCCTTCAAATTAATCCACATATCAGCTGCACATGAACTTCCAACTACACATGACATTGCTCTATTGCTCAAGGTTTGTCCTATCATGTTTATAATGTTCTGATCATCAGCTTTCCATTTCAAAAAAGCTAGAGACAGCATCTTGGTGCCATCTTCTACTACAAGAAACTGATCAGGACATTTCTTTGAACCATCAACATATTCATACAAACACAAACCTCTAAGGAATAACTCCATTCTAAACAACCATGTTGCATAGTTTGTTTCACCCAACACAATATTAGGTAGAAAAATTGGAGTACTCAACATTCTTCCATTAAACATACCAAAACCATTAGATTGTGAACTAGTTGTTGCCATTTACTCTAACACAATATATCTTTCAATTTTACAATACTAAATAGAATAATTTGATACAACTAACAAAATAGTACTATAATTTGTATTCAATACTGATTAACAACATTATATACTTTCAAAGAATAACAATTAAATAAGAAAATAAGTTACTTATCTTGAATTCTTCAACATAATGCCAGAAGGCTCTGATACCATGTTAATGAAACAGTAGAAAAAAGAAGAAACAGAGAACATAATAGAGAAGAAGAAAGAAGATAAAGGAAGAAGATGAAGAAGGGAAAGAACACAAAGAATTTGAGAGAGAGGATGATGATTTTATTATCTGTAACACATTATGTCATTGTACATTGCAACTTATATATAACAATGCATAATAATCACGTGGATTTAACCACTTTCTCTCTCTTCTAACTAACTTGTTCACACTTTAACTAACTTCAATTATCAGCTCACACTTGACATAACCAGAATCTTCTGTATTAGTGTTGAATTCTACTACTTGTGAGGCACAGGTTGCTTATCATGTGCTTCTATTTTGTTGCACTCTGTTTCCATTGTTGTTGCTTCAACTTCTGCTGCTTCTGTTATTGCTAAGCTCATGCTGCTGTTCATGCTGCTGCTAATGGTCTTTGTTGAGTTCAACTAATCTTCAACTTCAACTTCAGTATTTGTCTTGTGTATACTAATAGGCCTGGTTTCAACTATTATCTAATTTTGAACATGTTATGCCTAACCATAAGAAAGAAGTCAGCTTCAACCACTGTTCAGTCCTTTTACATCTCAAATCTCATGGACTAAAATTTTTTTCTATTTCAACATCTAAATTTTCATCTTATAGTTAGAATAGAGTGAGAATATCTGTGGAGGCTTAGAGCACATTGTAAGAGGCCCACCTAATCCTAGTATTGGTTCATTCCCATTCACTTCATACTAGAATGTAATAAGCCTGCACTGAGTAGCCAAATTGTTTGTAATTGAGACAAAACATAATTCACCATGTGATGGGTTCTAATACTATTTTTAAACAGATCCGCAGTTGACAGATTATGAAACATTGCTCAAGAATGTTTGAGACTTGAAGGTAGGAAAATCAACTGAGGTTCTAATCTATGATTTCAAGTCAAGCTCCTGTATTAGATACAGGTTAACAACTGTTTCCTTTAATACTAACAAATGGTTTTAGCTTTTAGTATGTAGTGTTATTATCCTTTTAGAGGTGATTGACTTTTTTTTATGGATGTACTTTTGGATAACTGACTTTTTATTTTAAATCTAATTCAGGCATGTAATTATGATAGGACTGTTGAGGTCCCAACTTCTCACATATTGATTATTGAGGGAATCTATGCTTTAAGTGAAAATTTGTGACCTATGCTAGACCTCCGAGTATCTGTAATAGGGGGAGTTCATTTTGACCTCATCAAGTGGGTTCTACATGACATACAATGTGCTGGCCAAGCACCTGAAAAAATTATTGAGTATATATCTGAAATGGTTTGCTTTTGTTATGTATATAAATATATTTGGCTTTTCTTAGTCATGCATTAAAACCTCTTCT
>CAOJBK010358023.1:0-13221 GCA_948294925.1 Codiaeum variegatum | reverse complement strand
ATATATATATATATATATATATATAAATATAAAAGTGAATAGAGTTATTGTTGTATTGACACATGTTATGATTGTAATTTTTTTTATTTTATAAATATTTATTATTTTATTTAGTCATTGATATAAACATAGCATCTAAGTATATAGATTTAAATACATGTATCATAATTTTTTTTTTTAAATTTTCATTTAATCATGATTTTTGTAATACATTTATTGGATGTGTGTAAATGTATAGATTTGAGTATCATGCATTAATGTTTTATTTTTTTTTATGATTACATTTTTTTTGTCATATAAGACAGATGTTGCATGTATGAACATATAAGTTTTATTAATATGTAATAATTATTGGTTCCTACAAAAATATAATTTATTTTATGCATTTTTTTTAATCTTAACATTACAAAATTAATCAAAGTAAAAAAAAGTAAACAAATAAGTATAGGAAAATACTTACTTACACCTATATAAGGTAATTTCATATACTCAACAAATAAAATGTTAGATTTTTTAAGATTTTTTACTAATCTGCCCCTTTTATTGTCAAGTAAAAAAACAATTGTCTTTTTTTTAGTTAAAATATCATTCTCTCATTGGATTATTTTATACATCTAGTGTAGATAAGTATTTTAGGACAGAGAGACTAATTTTTTAAAATTTTATAAAATAAATAAATTGGATCAAAATAACAAAATTATATGCTATTCATTAATAAAAAGACAACAATTAAAAAAACTTAACATATTATAATAAACTTTATTTTTGTTTGAAGTATATGTTAAATTTTATTAAATTTTATATTTTTCAAAAAAATTAACAATAATTTTTTATTTGACTAATTAAATTATCATATGCGATCATTTAAATTGAAAAAAAAAACTAATTGAATTGATATATATGAACATTTGTAGGATTTGACGGTTATCTATGCAAGTATATAAGCCCACTAAAATGAAGAGGAACAGATTAATGACTCTAAACTTTCTACTATACAATATTGAATCTTCTAGTAATTATACTAACTTATGCATCGGAGCGACCGCCTACTAGGCACCCCCGGTAGTTCTTGTTTGTCTTGTAGGTTAACTAGGGGGCTTACCACATGGATCCAAAGGCATCATTGCTGTAGTGAGAGTGGACACAAATTAAGAAAGTTTGGTGTCTTCACGCTGAGCAATGAACAATCACGAGAGGAACTTTGATTTTAACATACCGTTTGACCTCTTTCCGGATGTCCCAAGGCTAGGGATTCCATGTCAATGAAAGCTGAAAAGGCAGGCACTCGGAGAAAATCAAATGTTCCAGCAGAACATCCCTCCACATCCTCAAGGTTTGGGTGGAAGCCATAATGTGAGATACAGAGTAGACCAAGCACAACAGGGTATGACAGTCTTCAACCTAGGCCAAAATCCAGACTTTAATAATCCCATTGCGATGAAAAGGATGTATAATAACTACATAGAACTTCAAAGGCAGATGGCTGACTTAAGGGAACAAGTTCATCACTTATCTCAGATACAGTCTAAAATAGCAGTGCAAATCCCAGCAGCCCTATCGCAGGCAGATGTGAGGGGCGCTCGTGTGAGGGAAGTGCATGTAGAGGCCCCACCAGTTAGAGCTGCAACCTTAGTAGGTCGACCTAGAATGGATTTGGAGGATGCAATGTAAAATTTTATAGAACATGCCACTCCAGTAGAGGGGATAGCCCAAGAGGTGAAGAGGATTTTGGATAGTATAGGGATAAAGGGGCAAAGTCTGGATTTGAACCTTCCTCAAGAGTCACCCCAAGCAGATGCAATCCTGATGAAGGATTATCCCCCCGCTTTTGAGAAGCCACAACAACTTGACAACTACTATGGAAAGACCTATCCTCGAGCTCATGTAAACAAATTCAAAATGGAGATCCACTCCCAGACCTACCAGGACAATGTGTTATGCAGGTTCTTCCCCACCACCTTGGCAGGACCTACAGAAGAATGGTACCATAAACTTACACCAAAGACCATTAACTCATTTAAACAATCAGCATATTTATTCCAGACAAGGTTCATGTCACTGAGAACTAAGCCTAAGCAGATAGCAAACCTCTTTGTGGTAAAGAAGAGGGAGAAGGAGAGCTTGAGATCCTACATTAGAAGGTTTAAATAGGAAGTGGGTGAAGTGACATACCTACAGTTTGACATAGCGCAGATGGCGCTCCTCCAAGGGACCATCAATCAAAATCTACAAAAGAAGCTCCTGGATAAGCAGCTGACCAGTTATGGCTATAACAGAGGGACAAATCAATCTAGAAGATGGAATGGCAAACTTGAGGATTGAATCCCATCCTTTGGAGTCTACTTATTCAAGTAGGAAAGAAGAGAGGAAGGATGAAGCTGGTAGTAGCAGTTCTAGGAGGAATAAAGAAAGGCTTGGGAGGCGGTTTAATAACAGAAGCTCAGATAGATACAATTTCACCCCTCTTACCTCCACTAGAAGGGTGTTGTTGATGTGGATAAAGAAAATTGGGGAGGATGTGAAGTAGTCTCCAAAAATGAGTGATTCTTCCAAGACTAGGAGGGATTCGAATAAATATTATGAACTTCACCAGAATAAAAGCCACAATACAGAAGATTGTATACACCTTAAGGAAGAAATCGAAAGATTGGTCTAGAGAGGGGTGCCAGGGATTATACGACATGTATGGAAAGCTAATAATGAGCAATATCAAAAGGAACTGGCTAGAGAAGATAAGAGAGACAATAGAGAAAGAAGGGACGATGCCTCGAAGTAGAGGGGGAGGTAAGTGGCTAGTGATATATAGGTAATAATGGGGGGAAGTACTGCATGAGATAATTCCACCCTAAGGAAGCAAGCAGTGAGAGAAGTATGTTCCATTGCCTAAAAGGGTGAGGTGCCTGCTCAACCATCGTCCCATCCATCCAATTGGTGCTCATTGAAGTTTTCACACGAGGATGGCAAGCATGTGGCCCATCCCCACAATGATGCTATAGTTATTCAGTGGTACATTAATAATTATAGAGTTTAAAGAATTATGGTAAATGATGGGAGCTCAATAAATCTGATCACTATGGATTGCTTCCATAAAATGAAGTTAAATCAGAAAGATATGAAGCCTGTGGCTACCCCCTTGGTTGGGATTGGAAAGGATTAGGTATGGTTGGAGGGGGTCGATCTGTCTGGAGGTGGAATTGGGTGACAATGATGTAACCAGAATAATCACGATGAAATTCATAGTCACTGATATAACTTTCCCCTACAACCTTCTGCTGGGTCATCCCTACCTATACGCCACAAAAGGTATAGCAAGTACCTACCACCTCACACTGAAGATCCCTAGTATGAGGGGTGCGATGGTATGTAGGGGATGTTAGGAAATGGCCAGACAGACGTACTTTAACGCCTTGAAGGGGGTGTACAGGGTAGCCCAGTTAGATTTGGAAGAGTTACCATCTGGAAAGAGTTACATGGAGCCTAAAAGGGACGTACAGAAGATAATGATTAATGGGGGAGAAGTACAAGTGGGGGACCAGTTAAAATCATAGGTCACGCGACATAATCACCACATTGGGTAGTAATCCCAAGGCTTTTGCATGGACCATAGATGATTTAGTAGGGGTTGAACCCAAGGTGATCGTTCACAGGTTGAATATAGTAGCTTGGTCAAACCTGTTACCCAGAGAACGAGAAAGCAGTCCCTAGAAAAGAAGGCTGCCATTGTGGAAGAGGTCTAGAAGCTTTTGGATGCTGGAGTTATTAGAGAGGTTCAGTACCCCAAATGGATGGCTAACGTGGTGATGGTAAAGAAGTTAAATGGTTCCTACTGCATGTGCTTGGATTTTACCGATCTCAATAAGGCCTACCCCAAAAACCCCTATCCCTTCTCCACCATTGACCAGTTGGTAGATTCAACTGTGGGGCATGAACTTTATACCTTCTTAGATGCCAGGTCAGGGTACCACCAGATACATATGTGCTCCAGGGATGAAGAAAAGACCTCCTTTGTAACATATCAGGGGACCTACTACTACAGAATGATGCCCTTCAGTCTCAAGAATGCAGGGGCTACTTATCAGAGAATGGTGAACGCCATGCTCAAGGATCACATTGGAAGGATAGTTGAGGTCTATATAGATGATATGATTATTAAGAGCAAACTAGCCAAGGACCATTAAAATGATCTTCAGTTAGTACTGAACCTTTTGTAGTCATACAACCTTAAGCTGAATCCTGAGAAGTGCGTGTTTGGGGTCCCGACAGGGAAATTCCTTGATTATATGGTTTCACATAGAGGAATAGAGGCAAACCCTGAGCAAATTAAAGCCATTTTGGAGATGCAACCCCCTAAAAATATTACCAAGGTCCAGCGGTTGAATGAGAGGATAACAACTTTGGACAGGTTTATTTCACGTTCGGCACGATGTTGTCAACCCTTCTTCAAAACATTCAAAGGTTTAAATGAACTCAAATGGATGGATGAATGCTAAAAATAATTTCAAGAATTGAAGAAGTTCATGTCCTCACCCCCACTGTTGAGCCAACCCATACCAAAGGAAGACCTCTATATCTACTTATCCACAATAAAAGATACTATAACTTCTATATTGGTGAGGGAGGAGGATGGTGAGTAGTATCCCATCTATTACATGAGTAGAGTCTTACAAGATGCAAAAATGAGGTATCCAAAGTTAGAGAAACATGCTTTGGCATTGTACATGTCAACCTAAAAATTGAGGCACTATTTTGAGGCCCGCACGATGATAGTACGAACAGACCTACCCCTGAGGAAGATCCTATATAAACCTGAGACCTCAGGTCAAGTGTCAGAATGGGAAATCAAAATAGGAGCACTGGGAGTTCAGTATGACCAAGAAAGGTGATGAAGGCGTAAGTGCTAGCAGATTTCGTGGATGAAGGTTATGGGGTTGGTATAATGATCAGAGGTTCGCATGACATGGTTATACGGTATGCGGTCAGGCTAGAATTCAACAATTCTAATAATATGACAGAGTATGAGGCCTTGTTGAATGGATTGAAACTGGCGAGAGAATTAGGGGTTGAGAACTTAATAGTTTACATCAATTCTCAACTATCAGTTAATCAAATATGGGGGAACTTTAAGGTTTTCCAAGGAGACTTAACCCTGTATGTAGATAGAGCCAAGCAGATGTTGCAGAGGGTTGGAGAATAATACAGGTCCCGAGGTCTGACGCTACAGAATTAGACAGACCTACTAAAGCTGTAGCTCAAGGGAACATGGAAGAGCTAAAGAATGTACCGTTAGAATTACAACGGGTTCCCACAACACAAAGCAAGTTTATTTATACAATAGAGTGGAAGGGGAGATAGATGGAACCTCTAGTTAGTTGGTTGTCAGAAGGGATACTCCTCCAGGATAAGAAAGAGGCTAAAAAGATAGTTTAGAGGGAAAAGGAATACAACTAGTACATGGGGGACCTATATCGTAGATCTCAAACCCATCCTTGGATGAGATGCATACCCACAGAAGTTGGAGAGTATGTGTTGAAGGAGATACATGAGGGTATATGCAAAGCTCATGAAGCCAACACCACCCTTACTAGAAGAGTATTGCTGCATAGGTATTACTAGCCCACTATTAAGGTAGATGCTGAAGAGTTAGAGAAAAAATGCCCCAAATGTCAGGAGCATGCGAATGTACAGTGGGCGCTAGATTCAAACCTCTCACCCATTAGGGCAACTTGGCCTTTCTATCAGTGGGGAATTGATATATTGGGCCCATTCCCAACATTGGTGAGATAGTGCAAATTTCTCATTGCGACAGTGGAACATTTTTCTAAGTGGCCCGAGGCCGAACCGGTAGCTACTATCACCCATAACAAAATTATAAATTTTGTTGACAAATTCATTGTCAGTAGGTATGGGATCCCGAGAGTCCTGATCACAGATAATGGGAAATAGTTCAATTCAAGATAGTTCAAGGCATTCTTTAAGGGTCTGGGTATTGACTTATGCTTCACTTCAGTAGCTCACCCTCAGACAATTGGGCAAGTAGAGCTCACTAATAGAACCCTCCTACAAGGCTTAATGAAGAGGCTAAATGATAATAAGGGGAACTGGGTGGACGAGCTTAACAATGTGTTGTGGAGTTATAGGACTACACCTCGCACTGCAGCAGGGGAAACACCCTTCTCACTAGTGTATGGGAGCGAGGCGGTAGTGCCAGTAGAGATCGAACAACCCTATTTCAGAGTGGAGTTTCATGAAATGATAGATCAAGGTATGGAGAGAAGAATGGATCTTGACCTTGTAGAAGAGTTAAGGGATCCAACTTATGCTCGAACGACTGCTTATAAGTAGAGGATAGCAAGGTATCATGATAAAAAGGTCAAGCACAAGGCTTTCAAAGTTAGAGACATCATTCTAAGAAAGGCCAAACTATTTAGAGGAAGTGTAGGAGTGGGTAAGTTACAACCCAATTGGGAAGGACCTTACAAGATCAATAAGGTGTTGAGGATTGGACCATACCAACTGGAAGACCCAAAAGGAAAGATCCTACCTCACACGTGGAATACTGATAACCTGAAGAAGTGTTTTATTTAGATTCTCATCTTATATCTATGAATTTTTGTATTAATTTATTCTTGTATTGTTTAAGTCCATCCAAATTATGAGAGTGCTAAGGAGGTGCCAACCTAGTTGGGATGTCTAGGTGTGTTTACTAATTCTGGCATCATGAATAAAATAAAATTTTTCTTGATCAGCCAATCCTAGAAATCAAGTTAATGTTTGACACAAATGAACAATCCTAAGATAGTCTTATAACAAATGATCCAAAGATCGTTAAGGTCATTATGACCATCTAATGAGAGAGTGATCCTAAGATCTCCCCATGAAAAGAACGATCATAAGATTGTCATATAATAAATGATCCAAAGATCATTAAATATGACCATCTAATGAGAGAGCGATCCAAAGATCGCCCCATGAAAATAACAATCATAAGATCATCCTACAACAAACTATCCAAAGATAATAAGGGTGCTAAGATTGTTCAATGAGAAAATAATCTTAACACTGCCATATGAAGTAGTGATCTGGAGATCGTCCCCTGATAGAACAATCCTATGACTATTCTATGGCATAACTAAAGAGAGAGAGAGAGAGAGAGCGATATAGGAAAACAAGTTTTATTCATTTAACGAGGGTGATACATCCTCTGGGAGGGGACGGACTCCCAACAAGGTCCTAGAAAAAATATATATAAGAAATCAAGATTGAGGATCTTCTGGCTATTCAGAACACTGCTCAATGTCTGGATGACCCTTCTAACCCTTAGCAAATTCTTCGATCTTCTAGAAGATGTCTTCAGACGGTTCGATAGTGAGCAAGAATGAGGTAGAGGGAGTAAATTTTTTAATTACTTCATTGGATAGTTGTTTTTCAAATGCATCCAACCATGAAGCACTCTAGGTCTCCAAGCAATCGATCTCCCCAACCTTTTAGATCAGATCAGTTTTTTCTTGAGACAGCTTCTGCCTCGATCCCTCGAGTTCTTGCCTCACCCTTTCAAGCTCCTTCTCTAAGCTCTCATTCTTCTTTAACTCCTCATCATGATGCTCATTTGCCTTACAGGCCATAACTCTAATAGACTTAAGGTCTTTGCCTTGTCGTTCAAAGGCCATTTTAGCCTCATTTAGGCTCTTTTGTATAGGAGTCCATTCTCTCTCCAATGAGCCCCTCTCGGCCTTTAAGCTGGACGAGACCCGAGCATTAGCAGTAGATTGAGTGAAAATGAGCCTAGCCAACTTTAAGATAGAGGATAAAGTATCAAACAACATATAAAATGATAGACAAGAGCAGGGAACGAAGCTTATCGATAACACCTTGCTATAGCATTGGTAGCCCACTCCTCATCAATTATAACATCATAGCGGCGAAGATCCATCGGTGTGATGAGAGAGCCTATAACTTTCTTAGCTATCTGGGGTTCCACCAAATATACCTCAACTCCAAAGTTCCTCATCAGAATATGGGAGAATGACCCACGATATGGAGGAGGGGAGCCTATGTTCTCAATCTCCTCCTTAGAAGGCAATGCTTCTTCCCTAGGAAGTTTCATATGAACTCGGGGAGAAGAAGGGAGGGAGTGTTGATCGCCTTCCCCCTCATAAGAAATAGTCGCGATGGCAGCTGGCTCTCCCTACGCTTAAGTAAGAGGGTTAGAGATTGGATCTGATAGTTCAGTCAGGCGTCTAAGAAGGGGTGAATTAGACGACTTCAAAATTTTGTCTCCTTTTGTTTTCAAGTTATAATCTCTCTTTTTAGGTGATGAGATGAATGAAAATAGTTTTAGCGTAGTAAGTATGTAATGATCGCTTTTAAATACAATTCTTTCAAGTTAGATTCCACTGCATTTAATGAATAACTAAAGCTAACTGCATTGCTATCTAACTGTGCTTAGAAGCATTATAAAGATATCTTTAGTAGTCTACCAGTTAATTTGTTAGAAGCCTACATGGCTAATCATTTCAAGTTTATGCTTTCTCGAATTAAATGGAATTCTAGATGCATAAAAGCTGCTGGATGAAGAGGTTATTTCAAAATATACTATTAGATGGGGGAAACCATAATGAGAAATAATGATATTGAAGCACTAGAGGCAAAGTGATTTTATCCTAGTTTGGTACTAAGACCTACTTCCAGTACTTAAGGATCACACCTTAAGATTTTCACTAAACACCTCCATTTCAATAGGCTACAGCTCTAGAAAGCTAACCCAGACAAGGATACATTCCACATCTAATTCCCTCAGACCTTTATTAGGCGTTTGAAAAATCTCTCACCTATATTAGGGATAGATTACCCTCAGTGTCTATTACCAGGAGCAGCTGTGACTCCTCCAGACTCAACCTTTAGGCGCACCGGCCACTAAAGGGAGATTACACTTACAAATATGAAGATTTATAAAATAAAGTGAAAAATACAAATTCCTATATGGATCAACTTAAATTCTCATGGAATTTATAAGTGAAAAGAACTTTTGATTGATCTCAAATTTAAGATGAATTATGAAAATGATTAAAATAATTTGAGATGAGTTAATGCATGAGAAATTCTTTTCAATGATGATTGATAAGTAAGTGTTTCAAAGGACTAAAAGAATTTGAAAGTTAAGAGCTTCTCTTGAATTTTTAGATTTTAAATGCTCTTCTAAAAACATCAATGCATGAACCAACCTTCATTAATGAAGCATATTTATGGAGGTAAAAGATGAAGGTGAGTTTTTTTTTTGGGGGGGGAGGCGGCATTGTATCTAATGAGCACCTTAAACTTAACACTTCTTCAACCTTCTCTAAGTAGTGTTAGATGCACTGGCTTCAGGACATCTTTAGGTGGCACAACATCTAATGAGCACCTATAATAACTCAAAACATACAACATATCTAAAGTAAAGTAGTTTTGTTATCAACAAAATAAGATTTCTAAACCTGTCAGTCTAACAATCTCCCCATTTTTTATGATGAAAAAACTCATGCAATACTATACACAATAGTTTAGATTTAGAAGCAAATAAATAATAGGCTATAAGCTCCTCCTAAATCTAAGCATCCTAATTTTAAGAAGATAGGCAGGCATGCACATAAGTCATAGGCAAATATGATTCATTTATAAACACTCCAAAATTTATCAAGTAAGCATAGCATGGCTCCCCCTGAAACTATGCATCTATTTGCCTAAGGTTCAAATCCTAACAAAGTAATAAAGCAAACACGAAATCCTAAGCATCTATAACTACATCCTAAGCATAGTAAAGCATATAAGAAATCTTAAGCATACAAGCATAACATAGGTTCTTCTCCCCCTTTTCGGCATCAGTAAAAATGGGAAAAGAACAATATTCCACAAATAAACAAATACAAACCAGAAAATAAAACTTGTTTAGAATTCAAAGGCAGGAAATAAAAACCAAACCTAAAGAAGAGTAGCTTTAGAAGTGAAGGCTTCTAATCATCCCTTGATCTTTAAATTGGACTAGCTTGATTTCTTTTTCTCTGGAGCTTTCTAAGTGAAGGCTAAAGTACTCTATGTGGTATCAGCTGGAGAGTTGGCCCTGGGCTACAAAGACTTGACATTTGCATCCACATTTGACATGAATTTCCACACACTCTCAAGATTAGATATAGCCACTAACACATTCACAATGCACTCCTCAAGGTTAGCTATCTTCCTAAACATCTCCTCTTGGACTTGCTGGACTTTACCCAAAAGCCCATCATCTAGGTTCTCCAAGTTCTTACCAATGAAGCCTAAATTTCCTAACCTTGTTTAGAGGCTTTCAGCTCAGTCATATGCTCAGCAAAGTTCACAGATGGGTTGGCTTCTGAACTCCTCTTACCGAGGCTTTGCTTCTGAAGATTTATCATAATGCCTTATGATTTCACTAGAAGACTCATCATCCTCTTCATCTTCAGTTGAAGGAATAGGTAGAGCTTGTTCATTGGCAGGATCCTCCAAATTTTTAATGTCCATCAGATAAGCATAAACATCCTTATTTAGATCAATATGAGGGTTAGCAGTTCAATCTCCTAAATTGTTAGATTCAGCCGCCTCTACAAGTGCAAGAACTTTATCTCCTATGTCCATACTTTCCTCAATTTCCTTCAGTGATTCTATTAGAATTTTCCTATCATCACTCTTTAATTCATTAGAGTCATGCTTTATAATTTATTTTCCCATCCTAGAAATGTGCTGCTCTTTCACAATTTTGACCTCACAACCCTAAACTACAACTTTGTCCTGAGTTTCCTTAAAAGATCATCCCCTATACTTAATGTTCTTTCATTTGGAAATTCCAAAATCTTTTCCACCAACTCAACTATAATTCCTCTGACTTGTCCTCCTGTTGATGCTTTAATCATCGAATCATACTTTAGTGATGGAGGAATATAATTCCTTCATATATATATTTTTTAAAAGAAAGGAAGGATTTGAGTTAGAAACAGAATCCATTTCTGGAATCCAAACCACTCCTTGAATTAGTATGTGTCATCTTCAAAGATTCTCTAGTTGATTACGCGAGGATAAATAAAAACATGTTTGGTTGAGTCTTTAGAAGCAGTTGGTGCTGGAGGGGATTTCTTAGTTTTCAGCTTTTGGGTAGGTAGAGAAGATGAAGTTGCCTTTCTCTTTCCCATGGTGATGGAGAATGAAATTTTTAAGGTTTGTGGGTTATGGAGAAAGAAAGGAGAAGAAATATTAATTTGTTGTATGAGGTAAGACATTTATATGGAAAGAGAGAGAAATAAGCTCATAAAAATGGAGAATGGTTTAAATTTTGAAAACCAAAAAGAAAGTGGAGGAGGTAATTTGGTAACGATTTTCTAATTAATCTAGTTAGTTTTTTTGGTTAACAAGGGAAGTGAGAGAAAAAGAAAATTGGTGGTTTTAACTTACATGTCCAGAGAAAGAAAAGAAAAAAAAAGTTATTTATTATTTTTAATTAATAATTTTTTAGTTGTCTTTATTTTTTTTAGAAAAAAAATTATTTTATTTATTCTTTGAGGAGTACTTTTCTTTAAAAGGTTGATGTGACCAATGATAAGAAATGATATAATGAAATGTACTCGTTATGCATTGGTCAACGTGTATTTTAATATTTTCCAACACACGTTATCTTACTCACATCAAATTTATCATTATACTATTACATTACACATAGAACAAATAAATAAATAGCAATTTATTAGACACGTGTACATCTAATGCTCAGTGAGGGGGATTACTGAATTTAGACGTTAGATACTACTATTCCTAATCATGGTTCTAAATGGGAATGCATCTAAACATTTATTTATTATGAACGAGAAAATTAATACTAGGTTAGGGTACCATACCAAGTGATCTTTTAATTCCATAAGACTGCTCTTCAGGTAAGGGCTTAGTGAGGATATCTGCTTGTTGTTGATTAGATGGCACAAATTCCAGTTAGATGTCTCCTTTTTGGACTTGATTTCTAATAAAGTGGTAATGGATCTCAATGTACTTTGTTCTAAAGTGTTGAACTGGATTCTTGGGCATATTAATGGCACCTATATTATCGCATCTAATTGGTATTTCTTTGAAGTTCATGCCATAGTCCCCCAGTTGCCTCTTCATCCATAAGATTTGACCCATACACTCTCTAGCTGCGACGTACTCAGCTTCAACAGTAGATAAGGCCACTGTTGTTTGCTTCTTGCTAAACCAGGATATGAGGCAATTCCTCAAGAAGTGGTAGGTTCCAAATGTGCTCTTTCTATCAATTCTACTACTTGCATAGTCAGAATCACTATATCTAACAAGCTCAAGATTATTACACTTAAGATACCATAGACCTAACTCTGTTGTTCCACTGAGGTATCTGAAGATATGCTTAACAGCAATTGAGTGTGACTCCTTCGGATCTGTTTCGAATCTGGGACACAAATAGACACTGAAGTGGATGTCAGGTCTAGAAGTTGTTAGATATAAAAGATATCTAATTTGACCCCTCCATAGCTTGATGTCCACTGATTTTCTAGATTCATCCTTATCCAACTCAGTGGAAGGACTGATAGGTGTGTTAATACTCTTTAGATCTGACATTCTAAACCTTTTGATGAGTTCCTTGGTATATTTAGATTGACAAATGAAGATGCCTTCAAAAGTCTACTTAGTTTGCAAACTAAAGAAGAACTTAAGTTCACCCATTAGACCCATTTCAAATTCACTTTGCACTTTATTTAGAGAACTGCTCACATAAAAGTTTGTTAGTAGATCTAAAGACAATATCATCAACATAAACTTGTAAAATGAGCATATCATGATTATAAGTTTTGATGAAAAGAGTATTATCAATTTTACCTCTAGAAAATCCTTTTTGGATGAGAAACTTGCTAAGGCATTCATACCATGCCATATGAGCTTGTTTCAATCCATAACATACTTTTGTAAGTTTGTAAACATGATCAAGATTATAAAATTTTCAAATCCAGGAGGTTGTTTCATATATACCTCCTCATTCGAGTAGCCATTCAAAAATGCACTTTTAACATCCATTTGGTAAAGTGTGAAATTTTTTTTAAAGTATGCAACAACACATAGAAGCCTAATTGCCTTCAATCTAGCAACAGGAACAAATGATTCTTTGAAATCTATACCTTCCTATTGATTATATCCCTGTGCAACTAACCTGGCCTTGTTTCTGGTTATAGTCCC
>CAOJBK010357400.1:0-15111 GCA_948294925.1 Codiaeum variegatum | reverse complement strand
AAATAAAATATTTATTTCAATAATAGCTCCAAATGGTGTTCTTGTCTCTTAGGTGCAGGCGCTTTTAAATTTTTATTGTGTATTATGGAGTTGGGATACCATCTCTACAATTTTCAATCAAAGAGATAAGCATTAATTGCTGATATTCCCTGAAGTCTATCTCGAAGCAAGGACTCTTGGCTTTGGCTTGACGATAAGAAGGGATAATACACTATAAAATATGGTAAAATGATTCTTAATTCCCTCGTGCCTTTAGCAGGAGCTCCATTAGGTGTGTTAAACTTTACCTAATGGAATAAGCTTTATTCTTTGCTTATTCTGCCAAAAACCAAAACTTTCCCTAGTGCTCTTTGCAAAATTACCTCTATTTATGTTAATTTAAGGAGTGGAAGATTTGACTGATCTATTTTGTCATGTTTCTGAGCTGAATGAAGAGTCCACTACACATGTACTTTTTGTTGTGGGGTTTTGCTTCAGAGTGTTTTAGATATAAAATTGTCTCTTATTCCCCTTTGAAATTTGTCTTTGATGGAGTGGTTTGTGGATTTTCTTTGCCAAGAGGGAGGATGTTGTAGTTACCATAGCACTGGTGGTGTGGGCTATTTTTTTAATTAAAAGCTAGAGAGAAGTGAAAATCACACTTGCTCCAATTTATTAAATGAAAAAAGAAAATAGACAATTCAAGAAATAGAAAATAACTCTATAGAGCAACCAAAATACTTAAATATGATGAACGAGCATATCCAAAATATCAATCAAAATAACTAAATTACAAATCTAATTTAGGTGGAAGATCCGTTTAGGATGTTTAGATAAAATTGGTCTATACCTCTTTTTCTGTTTTTTGCTAACATTGAAATTTCTATCTTCTTTTGAATCCTGCTTTTTTTTTTCAATAGTTTGCCAAGCTGCTTCCTCTTGATCAATATCATCAGCCCAAGAAGTCTTATGGGGAATGAAGATTTCATCACTTCCACCCTCTCGATGCCCACTATTTGTTGCGCTATCAATAATTGCCTCTTTTCCTTTATCATCATTTAGAAAATGAGCAATAAAGGATGAACACAAGGCATCCACAGCTTACTCATTAGCGGTGTCTGAATATTGTTCCACTTCATTTATTATCAATTCATTATTATTGCTCAAGGGTAAATTATCTACATTAATCAAAGTCTCATTACTTATAATTGGTGTTGCTCCATCTAAAGTCGCAACATTATTTACTTCATGCATCGAACCACTGAGGACATTGCCATTTTGGTCAACCTCGTTAGAGGAGTTTGGAACATTCCTTGTGCCCAAAGGATTGAGGGCATCATAAATGCGATTAAAAACTTAAGGCACAAGAATAGCAGATGGGGGTTGAGAAATGGGACGCCATTCTTGCCTTTGTCTTGACTTGCCCCTTGATTTTGATGTATGTTTAAGGCGTTCTATCTTCTTATCTGTTACTTCTGGTCTTTTTATTTTCTTACAATCATATGAAAGATATCTATATTAGAAGAACAAGCACTACAAAATGGAGGTAAATTTTCAAACATAAGATCAATCCAAAAAGCTTTACCTTCCCTCTCAATTCGAAGAGTCGACAACAGATGCTCTGTTAGGTTCATGTCTACTAACATCCTAGCATAATGTCCGAAATCACACTAATTCTTTTGGTTATGTCTGACAATATTTGTTCATCTCAATATTCCCATGGTAAGGAATACAAACGCACCCAAAGATATTTTATTGATGACTTTTGAACAAGGGTCCAAGTCTTGAACCCAAGGTTGTAAATGAAACATGCATGGTTTAAGAGAAATAGTGCCTCTGCTCCAAACTGCAAGTCTGACCTCTGATGAAGGCAATCTTATATAGAAAATACCCTTTTCCCAACGAAATCAAACACCAATTTTCATGCAATCCCCAAATCCAATCTAGAGTTTACTTTAGATCCACTAATTTCCATGAAGCATCTCCTTTGTTAAGGACCAAACATCTAATAATGGACTATTCACATAATTTCATTCTGTGATCATAAGCATTTTGAGAAATTTTGATCGAAATATAACCACCCAAATCAGAAACATTTGGCTTAAAATGCACAGTTGCATCTACTTTTGTTATGGAATTAGACACAACCTAAGCAAAGGATAGAGGCTAAGTAGAAAGATTCATTGGTTGCAGCTTTTGCTCGCTATGAGAATCAACAACCACCTGTGACTGTCAGTGATTGCCAAAGACAATCAACTGGTGCGATTGAAGGGTAGACGGACATGGTGCTGAGTGAGAGAATAACTTGGAGATGCCCACATAACAGTCTAGCCTCGGATCTGGCAGCAGGAGAACGGCCATGGGAGGTGGCACAAGAGATTTAGTGCAAAAAGAGTTCTATTCTCTATTTTGTATATTAGAATGAAATGTAACTAGGTGGGGTGGCTATTTGAAAGCATTGAAATGAATTTTTTTGGAAGAACCAATGGACTTCAGCTGCTAATGTGTTGAACTCAGCTTTGACCGGCTTATTTCAGTGGCGGGTGGCATGATTTCTTGCTGTATAATTGCATATGTGTGAACCCATATTTTTGCACCATCAAATGTAGCCTATCAATATGAGCTCATAGGTTCAACCCGTGTTCAAATTGGATCTCAAACGAACTCAGAAAACCCAAAAAATCAAACCAAATCAAATTGAACTGGGACTGTAAACCAGGCATGTGAGCCAAGGCACTGACGCACACGCCAAGTGCCTGACGCATGTGTCAACTGCCTAGCATATGTGCCAGCCGATTGGCGAGCGTGCCGGTTGCTTAACGCGTATGCTAGCTGCCTGGCGTGTAGACCCGTTTTCTGACTTTTCTGACTAGATTTTTTGATAAGTTTAACCCTCTGGCTCTCAGTTCAAGAGGCTTTTCTGACATCAAATCTCTGTTGAATTACTTTCAAAAATAGCTCTAAACACTGAAATTTTGCCCAAATTCCGACTATAATACCAGATACTCCAATTTCGATCAGAATTCACTTTGATATTTATGGGTCAATTCTAGTCCAGTTCATTGACATACCTCTTCGAATATAATGAAGACTCATTCTGGTCATATCAAACCTTCCAAGGCATGAGTTTGGAAATCTCGAAAGCCAAAGGTGATACAATAGAATGGTAAAGTATTCAATTTGGTTCTGAATTTAAGCCCTAAAACCTGACTTAGGCAATTTCACAATATTCAAACTAATTTTTATTAATTAAAATCTGAATTGATTAATGACTTATTTGGTTAATTCTTTCATAAACACAAAATAAATTAGCTTATGAACACAAAACCACCGACCCACTATTTTTCATAACAACTCCAGTCCTTCATGAGAAGGGAGGATGATGTGGGGTTTGATTCTCATTGAAAAGGGCACACCAGTAAGTCATTCTAATGCTTCAACTCCAAAATCATTTATCTTAATTTTTTTTTTTAATTTTTATTAGTTGTATTCTATTATTGTCCTATTTTATTTGCATGTGAAATATGATATGTGTGCCCTTCGCAGATCTTTTTTTAGTCTAGAGAAGGGATCCCCTTATCGTTTTTATTATTTTGATGTAATTGTTTTATTTACTTTATTTTATTTCTAATTCGATTTTGAGGATGTGTGACTTCCCTATGACCCTCTTCGGGCTAGAGGAATTACCCCTATTTGTATTTTCATTATTTTATTGCTTTTCTATTTTAACTGCCATTCATGCCATATAAATTGTCCATGCATCATTCTGGTATGATTTATTATGTTCATGCACTATAATGGTATGTATGCATACATGAAACAATTTTAACCAAAACCATACAATCGTTTTAAGCCAAAATTGTTTAGAAAATAGACTAATTTTCTAAAAATAAATGTTTTAATCAATCACGAATCTCTAGATTCACTCTTTGGTTTAAGGTTTTCCTTTTCCTAAAAATTGGGCAAATTATCAATCTTTTTAAAAAATGGAGTTAATTTTTGGTTTCTTGTTTACTATGAGAATAAATATATTTTCTAAAAATTAAGTGGTAACTCACACATTCACATGAATACCCAACAGACTCATAAAGGAGTTCTCCTAAAGTGAGACTTGACCAAATCCAATGCCATGTACAATCAGACCCCAGGCGATCGGTTTCCTCAGGGCTATAAACCCGAGGCACGCTGGTGACTTGTGGGTTTGTACGAGGCTCACGGCTGGCGACTCCATTGGGGCATTTTGAAACTGACAAAAATAAGAGGACTATTTTTTATAAAAATAATCTTGGCTTAAAAATATATGGAATTGGTTTCATTTATCACTTCACATACACCTTTATTTCTAGGCAAACATGGGTGAAAAGTAACATCGAGTGAGCTTTCCTTCTTGGGACTGCTTTGTCGATAGTGAAATCATCCACCCCAAGGTACATCCACTAATCCTTTTGGTTGGGATAACGAGGTTGCATGTAGTTGTTGGACCCATACAAATCTCTTTGATTCACACGTGGTTAGGTATATCGTACTTCTAGTATATGGGGAATCTTTAAACTGCTAAACCCTCATATAATGATTAGAGTTAACCTTAGGTCCCATGTGGCCTAAAGCTTTAATCTTTATCATCATGAAACCATTTTCATTCATGCATACGTACATGCATGCATCATTACATAAAATACAAGTGAACTGCTCTAGAAAAGTTCTCTAAAATGCAATCTACCCTTTTTCATAGCCAACCTACCACTGACCCCATTTCTTAAAAGTTGATACCCTGTCTTTTCTATCCAAAGGTCATCATGTCCAACACCAGAGATGGTTTCAACCTAATTCCCGTTACTATTGATCCTAATGCTCAACCAACTACTACACCAACTTCCACGAATCTTTTCCAAAAACCATTACTGAAGATTATATTTGAAAAGTATGAAGAAATACAAAAAACCCTCAATGCAATCAAAAGAAGGGATGATGTGGTTAATGTCAAGTCTTTTAGCATGTTCCATAATGCAAGGGTACCTCTTAAATTTCATATGCCAATCTTCAAGATGTTCGATGGCATTACATGTCCTAAAACCCATCAGAAGACTTATGTTGGTGCACTCTATCCATTGGGTGTAGAAGGCGAGCTCCTTGCTCAGTTATTTCAATCATCACTTTCAAGTGTGGCTCTTAGATGCTTTATTGAGCTTGATGATTCCCAAAAGATTACCTGGGAAATCGTCCATAATGCTTTTGTAAAATTATACACCTATAATGATGAAATTGATGCAAATGAACTCTCCCACCTACTCCTTTTCCTAACATTGGCACAAATTCTCTTCCTAACCATAATGTCAATGCCATATTGGTAGAATGTGATAAAGGGGATTCTACTCATCTCATATCTGCTATTACACTCTTGAGCAATTACCATTATACCAGAGAGAACCTACCTTCCTTAAGAAAGTCTATTTCTCCTAATTTCTCTAATTTGGATGACTTACCTTCCTTAGGGAAGTCTATACAAGACAATGAATGATCTGTCATTGACTTGAGACACCTAAGTGTAGAAATTGACACCACCATAAGAAGTGAAAAAATTATGCAAGCACCAATTTCTCCTTTACAACCTGCTAGCAACCCTGTGGCTTAATCCAAGGGTACTTCTAAACATGAAGAGGGCCTCTCACTAAAACAATTGAAGAAAACTTAGGGAAACATCTCAATGTGGAGCCTGCTAATGTCCTCAAATCCTTATTTCTAAGCTCTTTGTAAGGTATTGAGCCAATTTCAAGCACCAATTAGTATATCTCCAGACACTCTAGTTGCCTCCATTACAAGTTCAACCAAAGGGGCGTCTATTTGCTTCAGTGATAATGAAATCCCACCTAGGGAACTTCACAATGATGCTTTCTACATTACAATCATCACAAGAGAAAAGATTGTCCCAATGACTCTTGTCGACAATGGGTCTGCTCTCAATGTCTGCCCCCTTAAAGTGGCAAGTTGCTTAGGTTTGGGAGTTGCTTACTTTACTCCATTTAATTAGATAGGAAGGGCAAATGACAACTCCAAGAGAGAAGTTTTAGGGGTGGAAATTCTAATAGTCACCATGGACCCAACCAACTTTAAGTGCCCTTTCAAGTCATTGATGTACCTTCGTGTTTCAACATGCTTCTAGGAAGACCTTGGATACACCAAGCCAAGGCAGTGCCTTTCACTCTGCACCAAAGGGTTAAGATTGTAGCAAGAAATTTTGGTTATTTTATTGATAGAAATGGGAGAATCATACCTCAATCAATTGAAAAAATAGAATAATAAAATAAATGAAATAAAAAATTCAGTTAAATAGCCCATTAACACTAGCACGCATGATATTTCTAAAAATACATTCATTGCATATGTATGTTCAAACAAGAATACCATGGAAGAGACGGTTAAAAATTTCAAAGACGCTTTGCTTGGAAGCCTAGTGACATGACCGATCTCGATGCAATTGCCGTCATCCACAAAATTCCAACTTACCCAGATTCAAGCCTATTAATCAAAAGTTAAGGTGTATGAAGCTAGTATCATCCATTCTAATCAAGGAAGAAGTGTCCAAGCAGTTATCTCATAATTTTATTATACCGATTAGTTATCCATCTTGGCTGGCTAACATAGTCCCAGTATTAAAGAAAGATTAAAAAAAAAAGTCAGAATGTGTGTATACTATTGGGATTTGAACAAGGTCTGTCCCAAGGATGATTTTCCTCTACCACACATTGATATGCTGGTAGATACACTAGCTGACTCAGAAATGGTTTTCTTAACTGATCTAGCTACTGGATATAATCAGACCCTAGTGCACCCTCCTAATAAAGAGAAAATGGCCTTCATTACAGAATGGGGTGCTTACTGCTACAGAGTAATGTAGTTTGGACTAAAGAATACTAGAGCCACTTATCAAAGAATGGAAAACACCATCTTCCATGACATGATACACCGAGAAGTAGAGTGTATGTCGACGACATGGTTGTCAAAGACACCACTACCGAACAACATTTTCAAGCACTAGAAAATTTCTTCCCTAGGCTTCCATAGTACAACCTCGAGCTCAATCTTACTAAATGCGCATTTGGAGCCTCATCTAGAGTGTTCAAAAAGTTAGCAACAAGGGTATTGAAATCAATCTTGCCAAATTCTAGGAAATTCTTAACATGCCACCTCCTAAAATATAAAAGGAGATAAGGGGGTTCTTAGGCCACCTACAATACATAAGTTAATTCATTCATTAGCTAGCAAATACTTGTGGTCCCATCTTTGGCCTACTGAATAAAAATCCTCCAAGCAGTGGAATAAGGAATGTCAAAAGGCCTTTGAATAAATCAAGAAATACCTCTTGAATCCACTAGTTCTACAACATTCTAGCCTTGGCAAAACCATTACTACTTTGCCTAATAGTTACCAACGAAGCCATGGGTGCCATACTGGTACAAAACGCCCCTAACTCTCACAAAGAAATTACCATCTATTACCTTATTAAGAGGATGCTGGCACACGAACTCAAATGCAGTTACATTGAAAAGCTTTGCCTGGCTCTAGTATAGGTATGTCACAAGTTCAGACACTACTTGAGGGCATACATCACATATGTCCTCACTGATAAAGTCAACTCAAATACCTTATGGAAAAGCCTATCCTCGATAGCAAAATGGCAAGATGGATGGTAGTTCTGATGGCCTATGATCTCAAGCACATACAAAGGAAAGCTATTAGGGGTAGTGTCATTATTGACCAACTAGCTGCTGTCACGATAAAGGATCATTAGGAAGAGCTTGAATTTCGGAATGAGGACATCATGCACATCCAAAATGACATATGGAAACTATTCTTCATAGTTAACAAAAGGATATGGAACTGGAACAGTTTCCTTACGCCTACTAATGAAAGATTACTTCTAGCAATCAAACTAGATTTTGAGGTAATGAACAATGAAGATGAATATAAAGCCTGTGTTTTTGGCCTACAATCAGCTATCCAGATCAGCATCAAAAGCTTGGAAGTGTACGGAGACTTAAACCTCATAGTTTCTTAAGCATTGGGAAAATGGAAAATTAGAGAGGAATGGTTGGTTCCTTACCATAAGTGACTCAAAGAACTGGCAAATAACTTCAGTGCATTATCCCTCCATTATTTGCCAAGAACACAAAATAGGTTTGCCGATGCACTGGAAACTCTCGAATCAATGATAGCAATACACGATGGGTTCTTTATCAGTTTTATTTTGATAAGCATTAAGCATGAACTGAGCTATCAATCAGACTACCCGAGTATTCAAGAAGTTGAACAGAAGAGTTGGTACTGAGATATTTACAATTACCTAGCAAAAGGAATTTATCCTGAAAGGGCCTCCAAATCTAAAAGGAGAACTCTAAGATAATTAACTAGTAGTTACCTCCTAAGGGGAGACATTATATACAAGAAAACTTGAAACGATAGTGTTTCTAAGGAAGAAGACAATAGAATCATAGAGGAAATCTATAATGGGGAGGAAGACACCTATATGAATGGATGGGAACTCACACAAAATCATGAACCAAGGATACTACTAGCTTACCATGAATAGAGATTGGGTGTAATTCACCCAGAAAATGCCATAAATTTCAGACTTATGCCAAGCTTTAGAAGCTTCTTCCCTCACCACTTAATCCAATCACAACCCCTTGGCCTTTTGATGTGTAGGGTATTGATTTCATTGGCAAGATTACACCAAAGTCATTTGCTAGCCATGAATACATTCTGGTGGCTATTGATTACTTCATCAAATGGGTTGAAGCTACACCTTACCATGTTCTGGACTAAAAAAAAAGAGGCACAATTCATCAAAATGAACATCATCACAAGGTATGGTGTTCCATTTGAAGTCATCTCAAACAATGGTTCCCACTTCTAGAAAGAGGTAGAGGTCCTCTTGAAAAAGGAAAACAGACAACACCACAGGTCGTCCCTATACAGACCTCATACTAATGGATTAGTTGAAGATACTAATAAAGCATTGAAGAACATCCATCAAAAGATAATTGGCAATCACATAAGCTGACATCTGCATTTACCAAGTGCCCTCCTTAGGTATAAAACTACATACAAATCGGCTACCAAAGCCATACCTTATTCATTGGTCTATGGAATGGAAGCAGTCCTTCTAATAGTGTTAGAAATTCAATCAGCAAAAATTCTCCAAGAAGCATAGATCTCTGAGTTTAACTGGCAATATGCCTACTATGACCAACTCAACCTTATTGACGAGAAAAGGTTTGAAGCCCTTCATCATACTCAGAAATATCAGCTGAGATTTGTAAAGCATTTCAACAAAAGAGTCAAGGACCACAAACTCAGAGAAGGCTACCTCGTCTTGAAAAAAAATCAGACAACTCATACAAGACCCAAGAGTAAAATTCAGACCTTCTTGGATGGACCTTATGTCTCTAAAAAGATCATGTCAGGAGGAGGCGTCATCCTAATGGACATTGATGGTAATGATTTTAGTCATCTTAGCTACCTCAACCAACTCAAGAAATACTACATCCAGTGTTCTTATTTCATAAGTATACATATAGCATCACATTTTTATAACAAGAACTACATGGACCTGATTCTCCAAAAATTACCATGTACTTCATATTTCAAAATCTATTGTAAAGAGATAAGTAGGCAGCCTTCACAGGCACGGTCCAAAGCATTCAATAAAATTCAAAGTTTAATTCTCATCGGGCTCTTTAACATTGCATGCAAAAGAAAAAATAAATAACTAAACAAAAAAAAAAGAATGAAACCCGCTAAGCTAAAAACCCAAGTGGGCAGCTTAGGCAAAATTTAGGGTATAGTATGCTAGTTTGAAAACTGAAAAGGTGGTCTAGGTAACAATCAAGGCAGCTTACTAAGCTGAAAACCCAAAAGGGTAGCTTAGGCAAAAAGAAGAGCTTAATAAAAATAAAATATGTTTTATTGAGGTCCTATTCATCTTTTAGAACATCCAAAATAAAATATTCGAGACAGAAAATGAAAACAAACTAAAAAGTCTTATTCTAAAAAAAGGAACCTAGCCTAGACTCATACACACTCCTTAATCTTAGTCAAAAGGGCATATCACTTTGCCTTCTCCTTTGGCCAACATAACTTAATCCACCAGTCTATGTACTCTGCAGGCTTTCCATAATCATCACTAGGAATTAGCATCACTCTCTTGAAATCTCGAATCCAACATGAAAGAACTGCTCTAGCTACTCCAGCATTCACAGTGGTTACCTAAAAAAGGGAACCATTTGGAGGCACATCTTGATCATGACCCATCTGATGAAGAACTCTGGTAACTTGATTCCATGTCACCTCTTTTAAATTGAGTAGAAACACATACTTGAACCTTTGGCTCCTTAGCATGAAATGTTTGATCTTGTACCAATCAGGTCTCCAGTGAAATTTGGAAGGACTTAGTTCCATCAGCCAGCTAATCTAGTCCCTCTTAATAGAAAAATAGATAACAATCCTCCTAGTTCAATACCATGAAATAAGATAATCTGGTGACTCACGACCAAGAACAATCTTGAGATTGTCTCTTAACCAAATTTGACAGAAAGCATGAAAGTAAAAAACTGGCCTCAAAGATGCTAAAATAGACAAGCAATGAAAAGGTCTAAGTACCTGGAGAAGAATGGGACTAATGGTCCAAGGCTCTTTCGAGATGCAATGATGATCAAGGCTTAACAATGTCTCTGTTAGAATCATACTCGCAATGGACTTCCCTTCACCCATCTGGGGTATTAGCACAACCACTCTTGCATCACTCCATCTAACTGGGCCCATAAAAATATATCCCACTATCAAACCAAATACATAGGCCTTCAGCCTCCTAGTGGACTAAACCGGATCATTGGAATCCTTCCAAAACATATCGACCATGACAGACAGGTGAAAAAAATATACTTTGCCATATCAAAAGCATCCTCTGTACTCAAGTCCAAAAGCCTCTTAAAAGAGTTAAATTAGCCTACCCTCTCAACTAGAACAGTTAGATCAACCTCGGGATTTGAACCGAGCAAAATAGAAAATTCCTCAAAAGTCAAATACATCTCATCCACATAAATCTAAAATTGGAAAATATGATCTATCGGATCCCAAAACCTGATACAACATTCAAAAAATCCCAATCAATTTTGATGCCTCTAAGTGTCCGTAAAGCACTCATTCCATATTTCTTGAGGTTGATTATACTCACTTGGTTCAATTTCTGATACCATCTATGTATCATGTGACTAAACCGTGGCTCCATGTTGTGGAAAAAACATAAAGAAATTGATTTTTGTATGGAAAGATAAAATATTTACTCGATTTTCTGAGAAAAGATTAATTTTTTATATGGTATTATATAGTGGCACGAAAATCAAGAAGAAAAAGGAGTTCAAAAGGCCAAAAGTGTGTGCTAGCTACCAATGCACATGTCAGGCTTCTAGCCCATGCGCCAGCCCCTTTGCCTCTATACCAGCGCTTGGGTGCATGCACCACTCCTCAAGCGTACGCGTAGACTCGGCCCATCGCAACACTCAGTTCCGACCTGGTCCAATTCCAGTTTTCGTGGTTTTCATCCAAAAACTATTTCTAAAAATTCAATGTCTAAATAAAATCATTTTCTAAATGGAAAATCATGGTCAAAATAAACATTTTTCATAAATGTTCACAAGAAAGTTCAAACAAGAAAATAAACATATTTTTACAAAAGCCCACAATTGGGGGCCACATCAGGTCAACTAGCTTGTATCCTAAGCATCATCCTCCTCTGATGTCTCATCATCATCAGTTGCCCTACCTATATCATTGCCCTGAGGAAGACATCTCCTGACCATATGTGGCTCTCTCTAACTCTCAGTAATGCTCAAAGTATCCAGAGTGGTGCTCAAGGATAACAAAGTCTGCTTATGAGCATCATGATCCTGAATATGCACCAAGGTGGGAACTTGCAAGAAAAAAAATATCAAAATGCTTATAAAATAGAAAAATCCCAAAAGGAAAGTCAAGAAATCTTACCGTCGAAGGGAAGATACCCGGGTCATCAGGCAACGTACCAAGTAGATACTCATACCCCACATGGTGAAATTGCATTGAACCATTTGCACCTATATAAGAGATACGATCAAAGAAGCAAAGGAAAGGTCCTTAGGGTAGACTCAAGCTAGCAGGCATGACTGATGTTGTTAGCACTGTATGCCCTAAGACTAATATACATCATGTGAATGTAAATAACAAATCCAATTGGCTAATAATATATATGTTCTTTAAATGAAATGTTCCTTGGATCGAACGTACATATGTCCTTTAAGTATTCTGTAAGGGAATCTATTTTCAAAAAGATTGAGAATATGAGTAAAAGATTAAGCTTTGTTAGATACTTTAAAGATTGTTCATAGTTAGAGGATTATTGATAAGGACTTCATTGATCTGAAAGATCATCACCTCTGTTGTCATCCATGGTAAGTATGAGATACTTATCAGTATGAAGGTAGTGAGTCTCATGCTATAGACATGTGATGTCATGACAACATGTAAGCTTACTCATGGATGAGAAAGTCGAACAATGACATTAGATGATGGATACATGGGTTTTTACCACTCGTAAATATCGCATCATCTACTTTTTTATTGTGCATATAATCATTGGACTTGAGGTGACATATTATCTGGTATATTGGTATCTATGGTTTGTTACTGCTTATATAGCGATGCGAGTTAAGTATTGGTATATGGCATGTGATAGTCATAATCAATAATATGTTGGGATAAGTGATCTCCAAGAAATGATTCATTAACTTGGGTAAAACAATGAAGGAATCCTATGACTTTTAGTTGTTCCTGATATGTAAATCTTTTGCCAGAGTGGATAAGGTTTACTAGAAAGAGTTTCTAGTAGGAACTGGGTTTATCGACAACTCAAACTAGATAAAAGTCATATGATTTGGTATATAGGGTTTGACTATTCCATGAACCCATCTAAGATCAGGAATCCATAATAAAGGGATTCGAGGACACAGTAATTATGATCAAGAGGTCCATGCAATGTCAAGGATATGATTATAGACATTCATTTCTAATTAGCTAGTCGTAATATGAAATGCTAGTCATCACTCACAACTTATAGGACTACATATGATGAAGGGTATACACACTTAGAAGAAATAAAATAGTTTTCTTTATTCCATTGTTATTTAAAACATGAACCTAGTAAGTCACACACCATATATCAATTCTTATAGCTTGAATTATATTATTGATCAATTAAAGAGTTAATTAATTGTTAATGATAATTGAATTAAACTTGTAATTAAATTTATAAAGACCATAGCATATCTTGAAGTTTAATTCACAAAGGGATAATTTCAATTATGTCTTAATTTGTGTAAGATACAAATAGGCATATCTAATTGAAATGGTTTTGGACTAACAAATAAAGTAATTAAGCATGACATGAGATGTTAGCTTAATCCACATTAGATGTGGCTAATTAAGATTTAAATGTGATTCCTACTAATTATACTCCTAAACTAGTTAACTAATTGTCTAGTCAAAAGTAAATTAGAAAAGGTGACTATGATTTTCCCATTCTTCACCTTAATTTAAGGAAAAAGGAAAGAAAAAGTATGGGTACATAATGAAGTAGGTTATCAGCTTTTACCTAACACATTCAAAATAAGTTAGAGATGATACTATTCATAATCTTCTTCCTTAGGTTAGAGAGAGAAAGCTTAAAACTCACACTAAATAGAGAAAGATAGTTTGTTTTGAAGAAGAGTTCTTCAAGCACAAACTCATCTTCTATTTCCCTTTGAGAATGGAGTGTGGAGGAGCTTACAAGTCCAAAACCAATCCATTAATCTCAAGTTCTCAAGTAGAGAAGCAAGAACCAAAATTTAGGCAGCCAAAGAGAGAAGATTCAAGTTTCTTGAAGAGAAGAGGAGATCAAGCTTTTGGGAAAACCTAGGTGTGTCTCAAGTTAGAGGCTTCACATTTGGGAAGCTTAATGAAGGAGGGCGAGAGGTATTTATGCTTCTAACCTTTCTTTGTTCAATTTATGTTTTGCACATAAATTGGTAATTATATCCTAAGTTGAAGTTATAGGTCCAAACTTAGTTTTAGACATTTATCAAAGAGTTTGATAAATGACTAAACTATTTATGTTAAAAGAGTTTTAAAATAGAACTAATTTTCAAAGAGTTTGGAAATTTCTAAATTTTTTGTTAAAAGAGTTTTGACAAAATTTTTATAGAAATCAAATATTAGGTCAAGGCAATATTTCAAAGAGTTTGAAAATTGCCTAGCCACTTTTTGTTAAAAGAGTTTTAACAAATCCTAAGTTTAGAAATTTTTTAAAAACAAAAAAAATTGAATCTTTCTTATTCACGATTTTTACTGCTTTTATTGTGCGACTCTGTGACTTTCCTTCAAGTGGTAGTTAAACCTCCCAATTTGTTGTGCAAAACCTATTTCCTATCTTTGGATACGGACATATAGAGTTCCTCCACATAACCGTATGGTATTGGCGGGTTAGTTCCCAATGCCTCTTTACTAGCTTATGCTGGTATAGAAGTGTTTCTATATGCCCTATGGACTTGTCCATATGACCGTATAGTCAGAACCATACGACCATATGCTAGCTCAATAGATTGGATTGGTTGATAATAATCACATATTAGTATATAAGGGTTATATATTGATGTAATGTGGTTGTCTTAGCATGAATGAATGATAGTGGATTTTTCACTTAACAATTGGTCTTTGTAGGGCATTTAATATTCTCATATTATATCAAGGGTTTGTAATTAAGAGTTAATTTCTAGTTTAAGATGTCAAATTCATTGAGCCTGCGAGCTATCTTTTCTTTGTGATCTCACCTTGGTATGCCAAGGATACTTTTTGTACACATGAGATGTGGAGATGCAAGAGAAAAAAAAAGGTTCAACCTATGAAGAATGCCTAGTGGGATCATGAAGATTAGTGTAATCTTTTGAATGCTAGTAATTTGATAACCTAAAATGCTTACTCATTCCTTGTGGCTAGGAATTGAGGCCTTAAGTCCATGATCATGCCTATGTTAATTATTGTCCATTATATATATATATATATATA
>CAOJBK010357294.1:0-10818 GCA_948294925.1 Codiaeum variegatum | reverse complement strand
GAAAATTATTTTTATTTTTTAAAAAAATGACACAAATAATCGTAGTGCTGAGAAAAAAATATTCCTAAAATGAAGGGTTATTCATCCAATGAAACTTTGTAAAGAGTGAGATCGCGGATTTGTTAAATCAGAGTTAGAAATATGTTAAGATTATATGTCTTAGATATTATAGTTATGTATATATTTATAATTTTAATCCATCATTGATATTTAATATATATATTTTCATTTAAATGATTACCTTCGTATATCCAGTCATGGTAATTTATTTATTTCTAATGCTGCTATTCCAATAAATAAATTTGAATTCAATCTCCCATACTAAACGTAACTGTTTAATTCATATAATCTGATTTTGGTTATTATTGCAGAAATTGATGAATATTATGCTGATGTTAGATATGAGAGGATTGCCATCCTAAATGCTTTAGGGGCTTATTTTAGCTATCTTGGGATAATCGAAACAAAACAAAGAGAAAAGGAGGAATATTTTATACAGGCTACCACACATTATAATAAAGCTTCAAGGATTGATATGCATGAATCCTCTACTTGGGTTGGGAAAGGTACAACCAGAACTCTCTGTTATAAAATATTTGACTGTATGGGTATCTTAAAACTTGCAGTCATTTCATTGATGATCACAATGGTCTTTTAATTTTCCCCTTTGTGATTTTTCTTTTAAATTTAATTTATTTGTTCTCTGCTCATCCCTAGGTTATCTCTGTCACTTGAAAATTTTCTTCATATCTATTATTTGTTGTCATGAATTGGAAGCAGCAGAGTATTATTTTCTTTCTTCTATCTGAAATAAAAAGCACATTGCCTTTGAACAGTGTTGTTAAAGGGGTGGGAGGTTTACCATCTATCTATGCCATGTGCTTTTTGTTGATGCTGGTATCTCCCTGTTTCATTATTTTGCAAATGCAGTTAGATCCAGAAAATGTTGAAGCTCTTGTTGCCCTTGCAATTTCGGATTTGCAAACAAATGAAGGTGGTTAATAATTAATTTTCATTTTTTCTTTCCTCATACTAATTTCTCTTTTAAGCTAATAAGTTTTGGTAATTTGTTTGGTTGCAAAGCTTCTGGGATCAGGAGAGGAATAGAAAAAATGCAGAAAGCTTTTGAGATATACCCGTACTGTGCAATGGCTCTTAATTATTTAGCAAATCACTTTTTCTTCACTGGTCAACATTTTTTAGTTGAGCAACTGACTGAAACTGCACTTGCTGTGACAACGCACGGACCAACAAAGTCACACTCTTATTACAATTTAGCACGCTCTTATCACAGCAAGGTTCGGATGCCATCTTTTTATAATTTTAGTCTAGTGTATTCTTAAATTATGGTCATATTTTGCTGGGAACCAGATGAATTCATTTCTTCTGAGCAGTTCTCTTGCTTTGACATGCTTGTATTTTATTCTAGTTCTACCAAAATTTTGATTGAAAGGTATGCAAGATAATCCAAGTTGTTTAATTCAGTTCTGGCATTTTAAGTTTCAATTGGTCCCACCCTTTCATTTCACATGCAGCCTATGTGATTTATGTTCATAATTTATTTTTGAACTTCTCTTTCACTTGCCCCTCTACCAACTCATAATAGATGTCTAGTTGAATGAACCAGTTCTGTCTGTTGGCATAAATTTATGATGATCTACATTGTTGGTCAGTTTTTGTGATAAAGTATTCACAATTTCGGTCAAAGGGTTGCACATTATATTGTCTATTACTGCATATATCTGGTAATTTTGCATTGTGTCTTAACAATGGGAACAATTCTTTTGCAGTTGTTTGGTGCTTCATAAAAAGTGTAGTTTCTCATATCCAAAATTTTAACCTCCTTTTTTGGCTGCATATGTATTATTTAAAATTTGGCCCTTTCAAAGTGCTGCCATTCTCTTAAATGTAGGGGGACTATGAAACAGCTTCAAGGTACTTCTGGGCATCCATCAAGGAAATCAATAAGCCCAGCAAATTTGTGTTTCCTTATTATGGCAGGTGAAATTGGTTTTTGTCCTTATTATGGTAGGAGTTCTTATATATTTAATTTTTGGGGCCAAAACATGCATTAATTCTGTTTGTATGTATTTGTATTAGTGACATGACAGCTTTGGTTAAACTACCCCTCTCTTTTTTCAGTATCAGACATATTGGATTTCAGCTCACTGTTTTTGTATTTTTGTACATTATACCTGTGAGCAATGTAGTTGCATTATTATTTGATTCATCCTTTCTCATTTCACCTTGTTTGTACTTAAAGTTGGTTGTTTTTACAGGCTTGGGGCAAGTACAACTGAAGTTAGGAGATATTAAAAATGCAGTATCAAACTTTGAAAAGGTTTTGGAGGTCTATCCTGATAATTGTGAGACATTGAAAGTAAGAATAAAATAGTGTTAGGATTCTTAAGTTTCTTTTTTCAAAGTTAGGGAGTTTAATTCTTTTTCTTTCTTGTGAATCTACTAAATATGGTTGAAACTGACATTCACTCGTGCTTTAGGTTCTTGGGGGCAGACTGAGAAAGCTCAAGAATTTTTGAGGAAAGCTGCTAAAATTGATCCGCGTGATGCGCGGGTAACTAAAGTTGTTACACTTTCCATACGACCGTTGGGTTTGGATTTGGCTTTTTCTATCCTTCTGCTGGGACATCCGAATTGGGGACTGAACTGACAGTTGGACACATTTCAATGGTGCATGTTAATGGATAATGTGGATCCCATTAAATTTTTTATATTAGTGATCTGATTTCACATTGAAATTTTTTTTTCTTAAGATGGTGAGAGCTGATATACTTCAATTGAGTTGTGGCATCTAGGTTACATTAGAATGTTTATTTTGCCTCTTTTTGTCTTGGCTTTTTAATGTAACCTGGGTTTAAGCTATTGGCTGTGTGCCCATGTAAATAATGCTGTTTCTGAATTGGTGCAAATTTGTTACTTTAATGCCTGTTGACTTTCCTAGTTTGCTATCTCTTGTCATATGTTTTGGGAATTTCTGTCCTTTGGCATTTGCCTTTCACCCGCTTTGTTGAGGCTACACTAATATTCAATACTAAACAGTCAGCATTTGGGATACAATATAGAAAAGTTTAGGGTTCCTTAATGCAAGTATCATTTTCATATTTTTGTTGTCCTGTTTTCCTTTTAATTTATACCAAACAAGATACAAAGCAGGGGCAATGAGCATTGCTTGTTTCCTAATTTCATTAAAAGCAGTATTAATCAAAGTTGGATCCTTTCTGTGAGGTTATGACATATGGAGTTGTTCTTATACTTTATACGCTGTGATGCAGAAGGCGCTTTCAACATAATCTTAATTGCAAATTTGGTTGAGATTGGTTATGTGGATCTTCTCCTTCAATCTATTATATTTGGAGAGGTGCTTTTCTTCGGATGCTTAGAAGTCAGTTGTTTCTTATCATTTCAAATTAGTACTGTCCCATATGTTTTTATCTGTCTTCTTTCTATTTGACTGATATCAAAGTTCTTCACTAGTGCAATTAGAGAGACCACTTCTCTTCCCATTATAAATATGGTAGGATTTTTTAGAAGGCAAATAGAGGAAAGTGGAAGTCTAAATTGGGTTTTTGCAGTAACAAATGGGGAGAGTTTGTTTTTCAAATAAAGAAGGGCAGAGATAGCTGTATAACTTTCAAAACTGAGCCACTGTTATCTTAGAAATTCATGGGTCTCAACAACTTGCCTAAAGCAGTTAGAATACCAGGTGCTTGCTTTATATTTATGATTGTTATTTATTGATAAAGACTTGTGATACTTTCGTATTTGATGCAACGAGTTGCTATATACAATTACAATATCTGCATGGAACTATGTGCCTTTTTTTCATAGTGACTTACATTTTTTTTAATTTCTGTTATATGCCTTGAAATTTGGAAGTCGACCTGAAGGTCTCTGGCGAAGATAGATAGCGAAGGCTGATAGGCCCGAGCTCGAAGGCGTGCCTCGCACCTGTCTCTTCGAGGTGCATGCTTCGCACCCTGTTCTTCGAAGACCTGGCTTCGCAATTTGGGGCTTCGCATGTTCTGTGAAGACGAAGGCTATAACGTGTCGAAGCCTCTTGCAATATGGACCTTGCTTTTATATATACATATATTGTACTGGGTAGGTGAGAGCTAGTAGCAATGGTATGGGTCAATTGTACTGGGTTGGTGAGAACTGTCAGATTAGTTGAACCAACGGTATGGGCCTCATGTATATATATATGGTATACTGTGGGAGGGTGATAAAAACGGAGGCAACTGAGTCAACGAAGAGATTGAGTTGTACTGGTACTGAGACTCTGGTTTTTCCCTGAAAGTAATAGAATTCTCTTTGCCCGTGGATGTAGGCTGTTTATTGCCGAACCACGTAAATCTGTGTGCATTTTAGTTTCTGGTTCTTGTGTGATTGTTTGTTCTTCTCTTTCTTGTTTATTGCTGCATTTCCACAACAATTTCTTTGTATTTTTAGGCATTTATCGACCTGGGTGAATTGTTAATTTCTTCTGATACAGGAGCTGCTCTTGATGCATTCAAAACTGTGAGGAGTTGCTGTTTGTTGCCCTTTTATGGAGTCTCGTTTTTAGTTTTTGTGGTATTGAAGAACCCTAGCTTTTCGTATCTGTTTTGGATGAATCATTCTTGAAATTTTGAACAGGCACGTGGGCTTTTGGAAAAGGCTGGTCAACCTGTGCCAATAGAAGTGCTTAACAATATTGGAGTTATTCATTTTGAAAGGGGAGAACTCGAGGTTTATGCAGTTCTTTTTTAAATGTGAATTATGATAAGTGCAATTTATTTTTAGAAGGATAACTATATTTGTGTGGATCAATTGGCTCTTGAATTCAACTGTTTCTTCTACATGGGATCCCCTGATGTTTGATCTTCGCCACAAATTGCAAAAAGCATTTTGACATCTTGTTATTTAACAGCCTGCTCTATCAACTTTCAAGGAAGCTCTAGGTGATGGAATATGGCTTACTTTCCTTGATGGTAAAGCAAAGTCCTACACAATTGATGCAGCTGCATCAGTTTCGCAATACAAAGACATGCAGTTATTTCATCAATTGCAAGAAGATGGCCTTGATGTGGAGCTACCTTGGGATAAAGTCACTCCATTATTTAACTTGGCTAGATTAGTTGAGCAAATGCATAACACTGAAACTGCAAGTTGGTTATACTGTCTCATAGTGTATAAGGTATGTATTTGTGTATCTATTTGGATAAGCACAATTGGTTTCTGTTTATCTAAAAACACAAACATATAAAGTAAAAGAAAAATAAACAAAATGATGTTCCGTGGGATGATTTTAGCACTACTTATTTCAAAATAGTGCATGAACCAAATGGCTTTGACTTTGGATTTACCAAGTAATATTTTAGTTATCTGGATAAGAAATTGGTAAACTTTAGTTCTGTATGCATCACAGATAATGCTAATGATTGAAAGTAAAAACACTCAACTTTATTTGATTCACAATTTTAATTTGGCACTTGATTTACACAATTCAAACATTTAAGCGTCCAAAAAAAGTAGTGTTATTCACTTGTTGAAACGTACGGGCTTGATTTACCTGTATTACGTAGTAATGTATAAATAGACCTGATTTCTGTTAGTTGGTAAATTTGTCCCATGCCTCTAAATGAAAATTACAGTATCTTGTTGGAAATTGTGGAATAGTTTCACTAATAATTGTATATTTGTGACTAATGATATCTGAAGGTATGATCACATTGGATTAAATCACTTCTAAAATTTTCTTTGTAATTCACATTATGGCCATGTTCTCTTCACCTGATTTTTGCTGAATTGAAATTATTTTTACTGATTTTTCCTGAACTTATTTTAGCTGAATTGATTTTTATTTATTATAATTAATTTTAAGGCTTTTTTGGACTTATTTTTACTGATTTTTGCTGATTAAAACTGATTTTTATTGAACTTTTTTTTTGCTGAATTTATTTTTACTGATTTATACTGGATACTTATTTTTTTAAGGTGAAGACAACATGGCTGCAAACAATTTTAGTTAATTATGGCTGAACCAAAAATTGTTGTTTCACTACTGTACTGTTTCATTCTTTCTGCTAAACCAAATCCTTCTTGATCAAACCATATATGAAATAACTGTGACAACTACTTGACTTCTGAAAGTCTATATGTTTTCCTGTGATATTTTTAGCAGCTTTACTACTTTATGAATCTTTCCTTTATTAAACAAAATCCTGCTCAACCAAACTGCAAATATTAAGTAATCAGGTCAGTCAGACATGCCTCTTCTTCAGCCGCTATACTCATTGTCAAATTCTGTTTTCCTAGCAACATCATTGTCAAATTCTCTTTTCCTAGCAACATCAGTTTCCTAGGTGGTGTAAAATGTCCCCTTATGTATGGGTTTATATGAGGAATCCTTTCAATTCCTTTTCCATTCACATCGTGGCTTCATTTTTTTGAATATTTCATTCAGCAAGGTTGCTTTTTTAGACACGTATTGTAACTGCAATATAGTCTTTATTGTCCTATTCTTTTATCTGTATATGACAGAGCATGATTCAGATTTATATTAACTTGTTTACTCCTTCTTTCAGTACCCTGACTATGTGGATGCTTATTTGAGGTTGGCTGCTATTGCAAAAGCTCGAAATAATCTTCAACTAAGCATTGAACTGGTAATGTCACCCTCTTTAGAATTCAATCTGGCTATTCTTATTAATTATTCTATACCCTTTTCCTTTTCTTTGTAAATACTGATCAACCTTCTCTTTTATAGGTTAATGAGGCTGTGAAGGTGAATGACAAGTGTCCAAATGCATTGTCTATGCTTGGTGACTTGGAGCTGAAAAATGATGACTGGGTTAAGGCAAAAGAAACGTTGCGTGCTGCTAGTGAAGCAACTGATGGGAAGGATTCTTATGCAACTCTCTCTCTGGTGCATATCTTCTGCCTGCTTATTTGAATTCTTTTCAGATAAATAGGCTCTTCACATCCACATTTTTTTGACTACTACAATATAGAATTTTTGCCATTACTTTGTCATTATTATGTATAACTCAGATATGCATTCATGCACTTCTTGGTATTGAAGGGGAACTGGAACTACTTTGCTGCGATACGGAATGAGAAAAGGAATCCTAAGTTGGAAGCTACCCACTTGGAGAAAGCCTAGGAACTATACACTAAAGTATGAATTCCTCTCTCTTTGCTCACCTTCCTTCTCATCTGGGTCTTTTGTCCCCCGTAGCATCATTGATAGTACTTTCTCTTTAATTCTTTTCTTTTGCAATGGAATACACTTGTATGAATCTGAAATACGAGCAACTGCCACAAGTATGTGTATTTCAAGTTGTTGGGCAGTATGACAAAGACAGTGAATCATTGCAAATGTTAGAACACAAAGAAATAACAAGTTGTTTACCTTTTGGTGTATGCAGCAACTCGTTTGTTAATGCAATGGTATGCTTATAGTATTACCTAAATATTTGGTACTGCAGGTTCTAGTTCAGCATACAGCTAATCTTTATGCTGCTAATGGTGCTGGAGTAGTCTTGGCAGAAACTGGGCATTTTGATGTGTCGAAAGATCTTTTTACACAGGTTAGCGAAAAGAGTTTTATTCATTTTTAAATGATGTAGAATTTGGAACTTTTATTTCATGGTCTCCACCTCTCCTTCCTGTTGAACTTTCTGTTCATTTTATTAATGATGTAGGTCCAAGAGGCTGCAAGTGGAAGCATCTTTGTCCAGATGCCAGATGTGTGGATAAACTTGGCACATGTATATTTTGCTCAAGGCAATTTCCCGTTGGCTGTGAAGATGGTAAGTTCCATTTCATGTTTATACGAAGTTCTATATTATAAACTTTACTTGTAACTTGCTTTTTATATTCCCCTGTTACAGTATCAAAATTGTTTGCGGAAGTTTTATTACAATACAGACTCACAAATTCTCCTCTACTTGGCCCGTTCACACTAATTGCAAGAAAACTTTATTGAGAGCCATTCACTTGGCACCTTCAAATTACATTCTGAGGTTTGATGCAGGTGTGGCCATGCAGAAGTTCTCAGCATCTACACTACAGAAGACAAAGAGAACAGTAGATGAGGTTATGTTCTTACTGAAGTATCTAGTTTTCTGTCTGTGACTCCTCAAGTCCCATATTCTTTGCAGGAAAATAACTTTAACCTTTTGTGTTCTTTGTATGGTTACAAACTAAATAAAATGTGTGGTGTCCGTGCCTTGCATGTCTGTTCAAAACAATAGCACTGCTTGTAGATATTAATATTTTAGAGTTGAATTATTGGAGCAGTGAGATGGAGCCTTTGACATTAGCAAGAAGGTAAATATTGAAGTCTTTGATTGATGAATTTGAGGATGAGAAAATTAGTGATTGCTGGGAAGCTCTTCTAGGCTAACCTGTCAAAGCCAATTTAGGCTAACCCCAACAGCTCAAAAACTGTTGGGTTTAGTTCTTCTAGAAACCATGAATGTCAATGCAAATATAGTCATGTAAAATGCCTGTGATTGAGATTAAGCTTTGTTATGTTGAGTTTTTATATGATTTCTAACTTCTGGTCATGGTCAAATCAAGTCATCAAATCTATCATTATCAGCTAGTAATTCCTTATCTCATCAATTTTTGTCATGTAAATCTTGTGACTGTGAAAGCTCTAATTGATATCTTGCTTCTGCAGTTCTGATCCCATATTGAATCTTAATGTGATCAATTTCTTAACATTGCAGGTACGATCAACAGTTGATGAGCTAGAAAATGCTGTTCGTCTGTCCAGTCAGTTATCTGCTTCTTCCAACCTTCATTTTCATGGGTTTGATGAAAAGAAAATCAATACCCATGTTGAATATTGCAAGCACTTGCTAGAGGCTGCAAAAGTTCACCGTGAAGTAGCCGAGCGTGAGGAGCAGCAGATTCGGCAGAGACAGGAAGTGGCTCGTCAGATGGCATTGGCTGAGGAAGCCCATCGCAAGGCTGAAGAACAAAGGAAATTTCAGGTCTTTTACTATAAACTGGCTTTACACCATTATACATTAACAGCTGTTACTAGTGGTGAAGATAAATAACTTCACTTTTTTTTTTGTCCTTCTATCTTGGGGAAAAACCAGTTGGAGAGAAGAAAGCAAGAGGATGAACTAAAACGAGTTCGGCAACTGGAGGAGCATTTTGAGCGTGTAAAGGTAAAGTTTGCTTTATGTATTGTATACAGAATAAAATTGCAATATATACACTAGCGAGCATGATTAATAATGGATGACAGTAAAAGAAGCCCCTCCATAGTCACATAGATAAATACTGGTGTAGAAAAAGTAACTAATATGTTGATCATCAAGCATAGTCTGATATGAGGTTTGTGGCTGTAATCAGTTGGATTTTACTGCATCCATGAAATTCAGTCTAATAGGGGTAGAGCAATGAGCCAACGAGATTCCTGTGGATATTGTTGCACCTTTGTTTGAAATCAGATGTGTGCCAAACTTCAAGCCTATTCGGAGAAATAATTAACATAGTAAAGAAATGGAATAAGCAAATTTTTTTAAAACTGGACATGCTTTAAGAATGTTTTGAGTTTTTGATTTGGCTGATTTTGGCATCCGCAGGAACAATGGAAGAGTAGCACACCTGGTTCCAAGCGAAGGGACAGGTCTGAGGTAGATGACGAGGAGGGTGGACATAGTGAGAAGAGGAAGAGTAAAGGTGGAAAGAGGAGAAAGAAGGACAAGGGCTCAAAGTCACCCTATGAGACGGAAGAAGCAGAAGCTGACATGATGGATGATCAAGAACTGGAAGATGAAGATGCCAATGTGAATTACAGGGAACACAGGAACCAGATGAATGATCAGGATGACAATGCAGAAGAAAATGCTCAGGAACTTCTTGCAGCAGCAGGGCTTGAAGACTCTGATGCAGAGGATGAAAGCGGTAATAACGTACAAACCGTTTTCTTCTGTTTTTTACTTGGTTTTCAGTCCAACAGAAACTCGTTATGAAACCTAGATCTCATACTATGGTATAGGCTTTCTGTGGGGAACATGGAACATTCTGTGCAACATTTTAAAATGCATTTTGCTACTTACCCGTGTGAATATCAAGGCATGCATTTCTTAGGTGGATACAATGTCAACAGTATGCGTAGTCTGTAGTCTTGTTGGTGAGATGTGAATCAGAATAGAAGGTTTATTACCTTGGTTGCAAGGTTTCTGATATTAGTGGTTCAGCATTGGCTTTTTCATTGGGTTGGCATCAGTTAACTGTTATTTATCATTACCATCATTAAAAGTGAGAGAAGGATGGTTCAGAAATTGTATTTTCTTTTGTTCTGGGGATCACAATGTGCATTTTGGGCACCAGTTAATCAAAATATAATATTTACCCTTGTTTCCTGGCTGAGATTTATTTATTTATTTATTTATTTTTTGGGAGAAGGCTGCACCTTCATCAGCAGTTAGGAGGAGGCGAGCATTGTCGGAATATGATGAAGAGGAGGTAGTAGATACGAAACCAGAGTCCAGCCCTGCCAGAGAAGATTCCGCTGAGCTGCAAGACGATGGAGAAATCAGAAAAGATGTTGCCTAGGAACATGGTGAAGCTGCTACTGCCAACGAAGATCAATGTAAAAGATATTTAAATTGAGCAAATATTAGCTTGGAAAAAACCTAACATGAGAAATTTTTGAAAAAGGGGAATAGCAATTTGCAATTGACAATAAGGAAATAGAAACTTGACTGTTGGCAGATGTTTACAAGCTCCCTGGATAGTTGTATCATAAATAGTTTCAAGTGTTTTTGAATGTTGTGCTGATTTAAATTA
>CAOJBK010357055.1:0-13292 GCA_948294925.1 Codiaeum variegatum | reverse complement strand
GTCGCTAATGTGTCGTTATTTATGAAAAAATTACTGACGCATTAATATATATTACTGACGCGAAAATTGCGTCAGTAAATTACTGACGCTATTTTTTGGTCAGTAAGTCGTTAGTAATTAATAATTTATTACTGACGCCAAACAGTGAAATACTGACGCAAAAATAGCGTTAGTAAATTACTGACGCCAAATTTTCGCGTCAGTATTTTTTTTTACCGACGGTCGAAATACCGACGCAATTGTTGCGTCAGTAATTTACTATTCGGCGTCAGTAACTCGAGTTACTGACGCCGAACAACCTTTTACTGACGCCATTTCGACGTCAGTAAATGTTTTTTTTTGTAGTGTATGGCATAGTCTGATGCATCTGTATGTACTTCAAATGGCTTAGAATGATTCTTGCCTCTTCTTTTAGGACAGCTACTAGGCAAAATTCTTCTACTTATAGAGCTATCGGGGGCCAGCCTTTCCCGATGTTAGAGTAGCTTTTGAGCTTGTTCACCCAACTTATTGGCCTTGGGTACTTTGTTAAAGAAGGAATGAAGAGGGGAAGAACTCGAAAGAGTTGTCTTACTTATTGACTTCTTCTATCCTCACTTCATTCTCTTATATTTGTGGGATTACTATCTAATTATTAACATGTTTGTTGGTAGAATGACTCCTAAAAGGAAGAGCAAAATAACCAAAGACTAAGAACGAGTACTACCACAAACCATGCTGGATACAGCAAGGGGATAGTTAGTTCTCTGAATTTTATTGATCATCTTCCTTTGGCTTGTTGGTAATGGTAAAATATCAGTATTGATAGAAGGAGGTTAAGAGAACTACATTCATCTTTCCACTTTTGATGCTTCCTACTTGTGTTGTGAACTTACCTTTACTAATGGATAACTTTAGAGAATAAATAGAACAAAGATAGGAATCCTCGAATAGAAAGGAAATGGCACATCCTTTCTTTATCCCTCTCTTTTATGCCCAGTTACTCATCAAATGGCACCTAATTCATATTTCAATTCCCCTCTTTCGATAAACATTCAGTATCTTAGCAAATGAGCATTTCATTAAGCTTATCCTGTAGCTTATACGTCATTTGAAAGTTGCTTCAAGGATCCTCGAATAGCTAAAGTTTTTTAGAATAGGCATGTATTTATATTGAACTATTATTTAATTTAATTGGTTGACAAGGTTGAGTAGGCTAAGTCGGATTTAAATTATTTCAATAAAGCCCACCCGAAGCTAAGTCTTTAAAGTATCAAGGTTTTACATTTAAATCAATAATTAAAGTTGTACTAACTTTCCTATCATTTTTCAACCCTAGCTTAGTTTAGACATATAGTCAATTTGTTGAATGCAATTGAAACTAATTTTGAAGCTGAATAAAAGTGGAACGTGTTCCAAGTTTCATGAATTATATCCAACTGAGTGATTGTAAAAGAGATTAAGGGAATATTTGTTTCAACATCTTAGAATGGAATGGAATGAAAATCCATATCATGTAGGTATGAATTGAAAATCTTAGGACGTGGAATAGAAATTAGATTCTAGATATTTAAGGAGGAGTTTGATTACTCTAGGATTAAACTTCATACCAAAAAAATTCAATCAAACACTAAAATGAAATGAATTTCATTCCAAGCACCCCAACCAAATACACTCTAAAAGATTTTGAAAAGGTAATGGGCCATCACTTCTTCACATGTTAAATGTGCTGAACAAAAACGGGCTTGGGTTGTTTGGTTCATATAAAGCTTATTCAACCTTGGATTCATTTTCATCTCTCTCATGGATGACCAAGGAAAGATGAGATGGCAATGATTCATAGGCAAAAAGTATGAATGGCTTGTTTTTTCTTTAACTTCCTTTTCGATATGAGAGAGGGTACATGTGAAGTTGCATTTTTATTTCCAATATAGTAGAAAGAAATGAACTACAGTTTAGTTCTCAAATTTTTTTATAAAAACACTTGTGTCTTTTCTAAAAAATAAAAATAAAAATTAAACATATCCAAACAGTTTAAAATGGTTACAATTTTAGCCTTGTAGTCCTTGTTAAGCTTTTTTTTTTTCTAAATCTTACAAAATGACTAAAATCATTTCATCCTTACTTTAATTATTCATTTTTGTCCAAACAATTAAAAAATTCTTCATTTTTAATTCCGTCCTACTTAATCCTCGTTCTCTTCATCTGAAAATAATGTTTAGTAAAAATTAATCTTAATAAATAAAAATTAATTTTGATCAATAAATTTAATTCAATAAAAATCAATTTTCTTTTATTTATAAAAGTATGGAGAGGAGAACAATCACAAACACTAAAAAATCCTCCCTTATTATTCTTTTATATTAGGTCAATTTAATAATTATAATTGATAATATAATAAATTAAAAATAATTATAAATTAATTATAGATTTTTTTAAGAAATAAATTAATTATAGTTGATTCATTGTTTTATCTTTATAGTATCAATAATTCACTAACATCCACCATATGCAAAATATAATGGGTCCGACAGTAATAATTTTGAATAGGATATTAGTAATTTATTAGTATTAGGAGTAGGAATATTATGCCATAAAAAAATAATAAGAATATTATATATAAATTTCGTTTTCATATAATAAAAATTATAACATTACTAACTATAATAAAGAGTTTTTAAAGGTTAAGATTTTGAGTAAAGTGCATCTCCGGATAGACTAAAAAAAAAAAGTTTAAGATTTAGAATTTGTATTGGCATGTTAGGCTTTGGTATAATATATTATATTATGTTTTTTTTTTTTTTTTTTGCAATATAAGAGGGAAACTGCAGAAAGATTTTAACTGCAAAAATAAAGTGGCAGCAAAATTTATATAATATCAATGTATAATAATATTATGTTTTTATTTGAAAAAAAATTATATTAAGCCTAGTCAAATAAAATTTAATTGTGAATCATCATTTAAAATAAATTTTTAAATGTATTAGCTGAATGATTATGACACAAAGCCTTTAAATTTATTCAAGGAAGATATTTTAATTTTTGAATAATAATCAATGTATTGTTAATTATATTAGATTTAAATAATAAGTAAAATCAATTAAAAAATAAATTTATTATTTAACATGTATTTATATATAGCGCGACGTATTCACCCGTTGCTAATATATTCTGTTATATATCTAAATTAATTATGTTTGATAAATTTTTTTTATTATTTAAAATAAACTAAGGAATAATAAAATTTTAATTATACAATCCGTGATTTTAGACTAAACACATAATATTTGTAAATTTATTTATTTTTATATATTTTAATTTTGAATTGTCATCTAATATGCATTTACAAATTTTAAAATTAAAAATTTTAGAAAGATGTAAAAATATTTGGTTTGAAAAAGTTAAAATTTATACATTAAAAAAATTTTCACTAATCAGTAATCAAACCCCTATAAATATAAATAGAAAACTCTATTAACTCTCAAGAAAAAAAAATTAGTTTCACAAATTATACAATAGTCGGTGAAGAGCAAGAAAAATACTAAGAAAAATCTTTTTTTTTTTTTTATATTTCAATCATATTGGAATATGCCAAAAAAATAATATATATATATATATATAGACACGTTTTGAATACTTATTGATTTGAAATTTCTTTTTTGTTCTATATTTTTGGTGTTTTCATTTATTATATGCCAAATTTTATAATTTTTCTTATTAAATTTTAATGTTGTAATAAACTTTGTAAAAATCATGTCAAATCAATTAAATTGCATATATAACAGAATATTTTAGCAAGTTAAAAAAAAACTAATAATCAAATCAGTTATGCCTTAAAATTTATTTTAATCAGTAAAAATTAATTCAATAAAAATAAATTTATTAAAAAAAATTCAATCAATAAAAATAATTTTAATTTAATAAAATTAAAATAAAGAAAACACAGCCTTATTTTCCATTTTTTTAAAAGTTTGCTAATTCTGTCAATTTCTTTTACACTACTGGGAGATCAGTTTTGCAACATGGAAGCCAACAGTATTAAATAGGAATAGAGTATTAACTCATCCTCTACTATCAAAGTCTGGCATCCATGAACATTTCATCAAATAAAAAGAATATCCGAACATGAAAATTGCATATTAACGGAGAGTTAATAATACAAGCATGCTAATGCATAATGAGTAAGTCTGTACAAGTTTGATAAATACATGACCAACATATGTAATTGTTAGTTGTATATATCTGCAAGTGCATGTACAAAATACATACCAAAATATATGATTAGCAAATCTAATAGCAGCGCATTTCAATGACCACCCCAACTCATCACCCCTACACTATACGTTCACATATATAATTTTTTTTTTCATTGGGTGATGTTACTGCTCCTATGCATCCTTTCTGTCTTAAGTCAATGCTTCAGATTTGCAGATAGGGCACACATTCTTCACACGCAGCCACTTCTTCAAGCAATCTGCATGGTATTCATGTCCACAATCAAGTGATCCAATCTTCTCTTGACTTTTATAATCATCCTGCAAAGTCCCTAGAATCATAAGAATCCAACCAGCAAAATAAACAATATTCTAACAACATGAATTTGGACCTCAAAGTACCTGGCATATTATGCAAGAATCAGATTCTTGATCCACACTAGCTGTCTCTTCCAGATTGATTGACATTGGTGATGGTAAATATGTGCGTGTCTTTAATCGATTAGTAATCATTTCCTCTGATAATCCTGTGTTCACATTGCCGATCCGCTCCCCAAGTGCCAGAAGCTCCTGCAGTGAAGTTTTAAAGTTTATGTTATAAATAAATAATAGGTAAGGCACTTCTGTGATTTTCAATATTTTCACCTTCCACAACTAATCCAAATTCATTCAAGTTGATGCTTAAATAATTTCCTAGTGAACTTCAAATTGTTCCATTTGCCAGGACCATCAACGATTCTATGGTAGTGATAAAGACTCCAGTTGAAGTATCTCAAATTTACCTCATAAGACATCTCCTCTATATCCAAGCGCATATCACTGTGATGGTCAACATAATTCTCTACTTCATAGTAGTCAGGGAACTCTAGAACAGCTACCCCCTACACAAATCAACAGTTAATATATTAATTCTTCAATGAATAAAAGAAACATGGTCAATTAAGTTTAGCATTAGATTGCATCTAAGAGAATATTTTTTCCTAATGAACAACATTTTGTGAAAAATAACATATTCGTAATGCCAACTGAGTAAATAAAAATTGCAAAGAGGAAGACGTGTTACATCAGTTGGAAGTACTCTTAGATCAGGAAGGTCACGGAAACTCAGATTTCTCTCAGCTATGACTCCCAGACGATGGGGTATGAACATCCTAAGGCCAGTTGGCTGCACAGATCCTGGATGTCTAACTCCAATGTCCAAACCATCCTGGGGTGGATTCCCATTGCTCTGTGATGCATAGCCTGTAGCACCTCTAAATGAAGAAGGTGATATTTGAGGTAGAACATTAAGATTGTGGCCTCTCATTCCTTGAATTGGAGGTGGCAGATGATGAAAATTGTGGTGCCTAAAGTTGGTAGGAGAAGGGTGCAAGAAACCTGTATTACTTCTGTTGCTAGATAGTTCATGATACTGCTGTGGACCCATGCTCCCAGCCTCAATAGAACCCCCACTTAAATTATTCCCTGCAAGCGAGATAAGTGAACTAGTGAGTCCAAAGACTATATTAATAAAAAATAATTAGCTTTCTGAAAGGAATAAAACCAAGGATAGTGATAAAACTCCATCAAACATAATGTGATCCAAGGAATGGAAATTACTAGGAATGTATATTTACCATGCATGTAACTAATAGCTGGATTCTGTGTCCGAGCAGGAGCTCCAGCATCACTAGAATTATTGCTCAACTGTTGATCCAACCACAGAGAACCAGCCGGCTGAAATGGCTGGCCCATATAATTTCTTTGAATAAAAGTATTTTGGTTACGTCCAAGACCAGGATCAAGCCCATTAGCACCCAATCTGTTTCTCACACTTCTATGAGATCCCACTTCCCGGATTGACGGAGCAGTATTCCCTCTGTAATGTGGTGGGGTGAAAGATGCAGCATCCATCAAAGCAACCCCCTCAGGATGTCTAGTATTTAAGGGGACTACTGAAGAACTGGAACTTGCTGAGGCATTGAAATACTGGAAATTCCCTGGATTACCTTCAGCATTCTTTCTCTTGTATGAGCCTCTCGCATTATCCATGAAGTTGCTATTTGTACCATATTCATCAGCTGACACTCCAACGACACCATAATTGGCAGAAGATGGTAAATGATCACATGAACCATGACTTAGAGGAATACCAGTGGTGGATGGGGCCATGCACGGAACATAGAAGTTGGATGGAGTAGCAACACCTAAATCAAGATTAGGAGCATGATGCTGTGGATGATGTTGAATGCCATGGAATTGCGGCATTCCATAAATTACAGTACAGTCATAACGCTCTGGCAAATGAGTATCGAGATTGGTTGTATTCCCTGCAGCTGTAACCATTGTCTGAATATCAGACTGTGGAAAGTTTGTCACACCCCCCAAAACAATGCAGGGCTCATGATGTAGGAAGCCCTGGCTGTGCCGATCCATATCTAGATCACTCATCTGATTCCCACATATCATATTCCTTTGTCCCATAGCTCAAATTATCCCTGCTTACCAGAAAGGATCCTCACAAGATTAGAGCCACATTAACTGAAGAAACAAAAGTAGAAGTTATAATAAAAAAAATTATGGCTCAACTTTGAGAGTATAAAACATTATTTGTTCTGCAATTTAAACAAAGATGGTTCATGTACCCAGCCATATCATAGGAAAATGATATAATTTCAAATTCTCAAATTCCCTTTACATGTTCAACATAATTCCCAAGCATTAGGGGTATGATACATACATAAAATATCATTTTTCTAATTTTCTCATTCTGAATTTATTTATAACCTACAGATTCCCAGAAAGCACCTTATTTGGGAATGTAGTCGGTTAATATTTGTTCTATGCCATTAAGCTTGTAGCCTATGTGTCGAGTGCTTGACCTAATAGTGAAGGAGGACAATGTCCCAGAAGCGCCCTTCCTCTTTAAAACCCCCAAATACCAAAACTTAGTTCAGAAGTAAGCATCAATGAAAAGAAAAGGAGATAATAATTAAGACATAAAACTTCTTGAGAAGTCTTCCTCAAAATTCAGAACGAGACAACATTTTCAATGATTCCTCAAATGTTTGTAAAGTATGAGAAATTCAGTGCATAAGACCAATAATCCTATCGTTCAGGGTAGTAACTATAACTGCCAACAGTCTGCCAAGTAAGAGATATAGATACATCACCATTATAATCCTTTTTTCCTAGGGAGGAGAGCGGTTGTTGAATGAAGAGAAAAGCAAAGAAGATAGTTCAAAGAAGATAGACGAAGATTCCCAATTTACCAAAGAACAAAGTGTAAGGGTACAAATAATGATAGAGAAAGAGATTCTATGCATTGATGCTAAAATAACCTTTAAGTCCACTAATACCATAAGATGCCAACAAAACCAAGCAACCTATTGCTAAATTTGGTGCATCACTGATTGATTAACAAAATTAATAGCTACGCCCCAAATAATGACATATGCAATACTCTTCTGGATTCTATCTAAAGATCCCTAACATGTGAGCATAAGCTCTATAAGTCTGCCTAACATCCAGATGCTTCCCGGCCCATTTCCAAGACACAAAACAACTATGTACATTCCCTGTCAAAATGCAGAAAACAACGTGCTCAAGGAAATACAAAATTACCAACGAAACAATTTAAGAATTTTTTGCTCCATTTGATTCCACACTAACAAGAAAACTATCACTCATAATACAAATTAGATTATTAGATCATTTCTCTTACATGAAACAATAGAAGTTTAAAACACAATATAAAGAAAACAATACAAGACAAAAGTTTCAAAACAAATTACAAACGATCACAAACCCAGAAATTTAATCAAAAGGGTCAAAAGGGATAGTGTAACTAGCCAGTTTTGGTCATCAATATATGTATATATGTATGTATATATTTGCATGGTATCAACTTAACTTCAAAATTTGACTCTTATATTCAAATTCTAATTAAATAATTCTAAATATGCCATTTACCCATCATAGGAATAATGATATTAAAAATATATGCAAGTTATCAACATGTAAAAGGATAGCGAAAAAGAAAACAAACTAAAAATCAAAACAAGAACTATTCATCGATTATACCTTTTAAGAAGAACCAGTAATTGTAAACCCAACAAAAAAAAAGCATAAATTCTACATATTTGGCTGAGAAAGCTGCAAAATTCACATATATGGGTTAAAATATAGAGCCCGAGAGAGAATTTGGTTACCTGATAAACATTAACAAAATTGAGAGCTGTATTTTCACCAAATAGTTAATATTGCGATATTATTCCTGCGTAATAAAGGGACAATTACATTAACAATATTTAAAAAAAAAGGTTCGAAGTTTCCGATTATTAAAAAAAAAAAGCAAATTGAAAATAAAGAACACAATGCAATTGATTGAAACCCTAATTAAAGTGAAATTGAAAAGAAAACAAACCTAATTTCGAGGATTTTGAGAGATCTCTCACATAAATTTATGAGGTATAGAGAGAGAGAGAAAAGGAGAGAGCCACAGCGAGAGCGAGGAAAAGAGACTCGCTTGGATTTCTTGTTTCTAATATTTTATACACAAAATTCAACACGCGAACTCTGTTTTCTTTTCTTTCTCCTTTATTATTTTTTTGCCCTTTTAACCGTTGAAATTGAGATAGATTCTTTTTATTAGCCGCTTATTGATTTATATTTTTTTTATTTTCCTTTTTTCTTTCGGAAATAGTTTAAATTTTAAAAATTTATAAATATGAAATTTTTTCTTTTAATTTTTTCTTTCAATGATATACCAGCTCCAAATGTATTTGCAAAGGTAATATCAATAAACTATTTTATGGTTAAAAGAATTTTAATTATGATCTAATTATTAAATGTTTTAAGCACCGGATTGAACTGATTAAATAAGAAATTAATAGTTTAATTTAACTGATTTTTATAGTATTAAAAATTAGATTTATAGTTGAATCGGGTTAAATAGGTTGAACCAAATAAAAATGGGTAATCGTTGAATCTAATTGAACCGGATTTTACAATTTATTTAAAAGAAAGTTCATGAAAATTTCTAAAAACAAAATTGAAAAAAATCCATATGAGAAATTTTGGTTTTTCTATACTGAAAAATGTAAAATTTCACATGACTAAACTATAGCTTAAATTTAGTATAAAATAAAACACTTTAAAACTCTATTTGTTTCCAAAAAATATTTTTTAAGAAAAATATTTTTTTTAAAAATAACTTATTTTCTACTCTACACTTATAATTTTAAATAACTCATTTTTAATATGTTGATATGTTTTAAAAAATATTATTTTTCTTTTCTTATAAAAAGCTATTAAAATATTCAAATTTTAATATTTTTAATTTACAATTAATTCTAAAAGAAAATTACATAAAATGGATAAGAAGCAAAAAATAACTAATGTAATATTTCAAAAAGTTGAATTAAGCCTTTTAACTTATTTGTCATAGAAATCACCCCAAACGTTTTAAATTTGATGTAATTACATCATTTCGTCCGTAAAACCTTTAATTCATCATTAAAATGATGATAATACCCCTCTGTTTTACGTAAATTTTCTATTTACACCCTATTAACACAAATTTAAAATATTTCTATTTTTTCGCATTAAAAATGGAAAATGAACAAAATCCATCCAAGAAATTATCAAAACGTAGCTTATCTCAAATGGGTTTTTACGGTCCAAAATTGAAGGGAAGGTTTTTTTCCTTCTGAATGTGTTTTTACTGTCACTTTCTTATTATCAAAATTAATTATTTTTTAAAAAAGTTGAATTGTATTTTCCACCGTTTTGCTTATGATCTTATTTTAATTTAATTTAATTTTTAATTAAAAAAAGTCAAAAAATATTGTGAATTTAAATTTTTATTAAAAAAATTATATATATATATATATATATATATATATATATATATATATATATGTGTGTGTGTGTGTGTGTGAGAATGCTAATTTAAAGAGGTACTTAGCATTATTTATGTCAAAAAGTAGATAAAATTTTTTATTATTTGCTCAAAAATACATTTTCAAAATTATTTTTTGAAAAAGTAGATAAATTAATTTTTTTTTCAAAATTAATTTTAAAAAAAATATAAAAAATCAATTAATTAAAAAAATTTCTAAAAATACTATTACAGTCTCCGACAGCAATATCAAACATACCATAAGTCTTAACCTTATGTTTATTTTATTTAAAAATATACATGTTTAAATGATTGTTATTCTTAGAGCACTATTTATTAATATTAGAGCAAATAACATTTTTCTAGAGATGAATCTTTTATAATATATGATAAATAAATTTTAAATTAAAGTTTTAACTCAATATATAATTAAAATTTTTCTTGTCTTTTTAATTATTATTTTGATAATAACACCATCTTCTTTTATTTAAAAATATATTGTGTATTTATATTTTAAAATTTATATTTAGATTAAAAAAAATGAAAATATAATTTGATTTATTCCCGCCCCGCCCCGTCCTTCTCCTCCCTGCCCCGCCTCGACCCGCCACAAATAAATATTTTTATATAATAAAATAATTATAAAATTATAAAATATATTAAAAATTATAAAATATATTAAATTTATAACTTATATATATATATATAGTCCGGTCGGGTCTGTCGGTTTAGAGGGCGAGGAGGATCAAAACCCGATCCCGTCTCGTTCCGGTATTTTTTTTTATACCGGATTAATATGAATCCGCCCTATAATCCGATAAATCATTAAAAAACTCACCCAATTCGGATAGGAACAAGGCGGATCGGGACGGAGCGGGCCAATTTTGTCATCCCTATTTACTCATTTTGTGATCCGTGACAAAACACTTAGTGTCAAAAAACAAAAACAAAATCTTTTACATTTTTTTTTTCTTACAGAGAGGAGAAAAAAATCTAAATCATATATCCTTTTTTAAAAAAATTAAATCATATTTATTTTAAAGATTTTTTGTCCTATTATTACGAGAAAGTAAAAGATTGTGGATGATTTTTTTTTAACCGATAGCGGATGAAAATTTTAATCAACAGTGTCATACTTGAAAAAAAAACAATTGAGACGTCTTATGTCTATAGGAGCCATCATTACATGATATTATAGGATTAACATGCATCTTCTTTTTTAAAATTATTTTTCATAGAGAGATATCCTATCAACTTCTAATCGTTAGATAATTATTGGACTGATGAAGCTTTTAGGCTTAGAATATTTGTACCAATGAACAGAGATAAGCTAGGAGGGTTAGTCTTTGTACATGACAATGACATTTCGACGTTCAAATCAGTAATAACTATATGAGGCTTAAGCCTTTAGTGGATAGATTGGGATTTCTGGAATTAGTTGGAGATACCTTTAAATTGTATCAATGTAAGGTATTTATAATGTATGTGAGATTACCAAGGATGACATTTGTCATAACGCTAAAGGGCCAAGTGTGATTCTTTAAATTGTACAGGAAGTGGTCCTGCGTTTGGAATGACACACGTGTCCTTTGGAATATTCAGGGAATCGTCCTGTGGGTCCCATTGTGTATTGGGGCTTTGGCATCCGAAGCTCCTATACTGGCGATGATGGGCTTGGATCTAGGTCCATACTGGTTGTCTAGAGGTCTCCCCTTAGATGACTTGGGCTTTGGGCCTTTTCTTATAGCTTTAAACACATATCAGATGCCTCCTTTGTTTATCTAAGGCGGAGAAGCCAAAGGGTCAATGCCTCAGTTTGAACAAAACTTTACTTTCAAAGGCCAAAACTCTTTATATTGTGCTTTGTCGGGTCTTTAATGTCTTTGAAGCGGTTATTGCCCCTCCTCTCCGAGGTCTTCACTGTTTAGAGGCCCCCTGGAGCTTTGGGTTTTCGCTTGATGGATTTCTACAAGGGTCGAAGCATTTTTTTCATGAGAATTCTTCCTTTCTTCTTCTTCATCATTTTTTAGAATTTGCTCAGACAAGTGTCATCTTGGACTAGCGTTTAGGGCCTCTTTTGCTAAGTACCGAGGGAAGCTTGGGGCGAAGCCGTTGGTATTCGCCACGTGTCCTTTTAATTTTGTGAAAAGGGTGCCACGTGTCATCCGTTATCATTAATGGTGCGAAATTCGATGGGTTTTCTAGAAGGCATATATAAACCTCCCATTTTTAATTTTTTCTCCCTCTCATTTATGTTTATCTTCTTCTTCTTACTTCCTACTTCATGTCCTTTTATTTAGAAGCCCTGCTGCTCAGCGCGTAGAGAGGAAGCTAGTTCATTTGTTGAGAATTCCCTTGCACCAGCCTGGAAAGGAGTGAAACCCATCTCAACTATTAACTGAAGCGTTATGAGTGAGAATTTTGAGGCGATTAAAGGACTTACTTCTCTTGATTTCCCATCTTCTTAGTACTGCATTTTCCGGCCTCACCCAAAATCTAGCATCATCCCTACTTCTCATTACTATGTCTGTCTTTTTTACCATATGCTTCGTGGTTTGTTTTTCCCCCTCTGCCTTCTTTGTTAACATTTTCAATCATTTTCGGTTACTGTCCCTAACTCTTACCTCGAACTTTATCATCGACATCCACTATTTCGAGGTTTTCTGCTTTTGTTTGGGGATTCTTTCCCCTTTAGTAGAACTTGTTCAGTTGTTCTATCAATTTGTCTCTTACCAAAAAGACGTGGGCATGTTCATGTCTTCTAGGACCCTAAATAGAAGGCTTTTTTCATCCAAGCCCAACAAAGCCGACGAATGGAAAAAGCAATTTTTTGGTATCTAATATGCAGGGCCTAACCTAGAAGGTTTCAGTTTTGATGGAAATTATAAGGAGCCTAACAAACTTCCTCCCAATCCTTCGTTGACCAAAGAAGACAAAGTGCACTTGTCGCTTTTGATCAGCTCCCGAAAACTATTCAACATTAACACACTTTAGCGATGTAGTCTTCTTCATGACAAGGGAGGTCATTGGATGACCCCCTACTGCCTTGAGAACCTTATTGGTACGTATCTTTCTTTTTGTTCTTTTTCCCCTTAACTCTTCATTATTCTAATCTTTGAGGCTTTATTTTCTCAGAGAAGCCAGTAAAGGTTGTCAATGAAGATCTCTTTGCCCTTTTAGGAATTAAGGGCAAGGTTATCAAACATGTGAAGGCCCCT
>CAOJBK010357031.1:0-10948 GCA_948294925.1 Codiaeum variegatum | reverse complement strand
TCAGGTAGAGATCGCATTGACTTGCCCTTCTTTCTGAGTGATGTTCCCTTAGTGGGTAGTTTTCCTAAACTGAGAAGATGAGGTCTGAGATTTGTCTTTTATGAGCTTAGTGTCAACTCCGTCTTCAAAGCAGGAGCCAATAATCTTAAAGTTAGGAAGATACTGTGTAATCAATCTGTCTCGATACACAGGAATCAAATTCTTGACCACAATGTCAGTTTGTTTAGGCTCGTCGACTCATTGACCATTTAGGAGGCCTACTTCCTCTGATGTAGAGATTTATTTGTTAAAGGAGAAATTTATGAATGAGTAATTAAAAGTGAATAACATTCAAGTGGAGGTGCAAGAATGCTTCAAAGATTTATATGTAAGTAATAATATTTTCAAGGTGAAAACATTGGTTGCTTGAATGCTTAGTTATTATTTTTGGGTTAACTAATGCACCAAGCACATTCATGAATATAAAGTTTCATCGTTCATTGAAGTATTCCAATCGATGAGTCAAGCCATTGGAGTATTCCAAGTATTTATTTATTTGATATGGGAGGTTTCAAGCTCAAATAGTCAGCTCGATGACGGGTTTTCTTAAAGTGGAAGTGTGTGATGAAGGCACTTTTAGGATTTATTTAATTATTTTATTATTTCTAAGTCTTTTAATTTTTTCCTTGATTAATAAGGATTTCTAATTAGTTTTTATTACTCATCAAGTAAGTATTTTAATTATTTTACTTATTTAGTTAGAATTCTTGTTTAGTAAGTATTTTAATTAGTTTACTAGTAGGTTTAGGATTATTTATTATTTTATTTTTATAATTATAATTCCTTATTAGTTTTAGATTAGGATTATGTAAACCTTATAAATAGGCTAATTGAGGTAATTGTAAAAAAACATTCAACAATTATTCAATAATATAAATCTTAGCAATTTGCTAAATTCTCTTTTTGAGATTATTTGAGTTTCTAGTTTTGAAACTTATTTTCTAAGGATTTGTTCTTGTGATAATCCTTTGCGTTACACGCTACGTCATCCTCTATCTAGAAATAAAAGCAAAAAAGGACTCTTTTGAATATTGCTTTGTTGTTTCCAAATCCTTTCTTATGACATCTATTTCATCATTATAAGAATATTTCTTGATAAAAGCATCACATATGGATTCCCAGGTCAGTTTTCAAGAGTCGTCTAATTCTACAAACCATTTCAGAGCTCACCAGTAAGCAACTATTGGAAAAGTTGAGAAAAGAGCTTGCCTTCAACACCCAAGGGGTGAAGTGCACCAGCATAGATTCTCAGATGTGTTGTAGGGTAGGTGGTACCATCAAATTTCTCAAACACTAGCATTTGGAACTTTAGAGGTAACCTTGTGTTGGGAAAATGACTGAGAGACTCGATATCAACCACATTATCCCTTTTCTTGATAGCATCAAGGTTTTTATCATTTCCTTGCACTTTTCCATCATGGTTTTCAGTAAAGGATGGTCTTAGGGCCCCCTTTTCGAAAGGATATATGAGAGGTGTAGTTGGCGTAGCAGCTCCATGGTCAGTTGGTGGAGGCAGGATGACCATATCTTCAATGACTAGCTCTTTCTAAGAATTGGATGAAGTGGATGCATGATTGGTTAGTTGGACCCCAAATTGAGTCATCATGGCTTGGACCTTGCCCAAGATTTTCTGTTCTTAGGCTTGCATTATGGTAGTGATGGTCTCTTGTTGCTTCTTGATTGCATTAGCTATAGCAAGGTAGCAACATTAGTAGGTGGAGCAATAGAAGTGGCATCAACAATAGTGGGATTGAGTGGAAGCTCATTGTTATTGGACATGTTGACCTTTGGACAGAAAAAGATAGGGTATCAGCTTTTAAGAAGTAGGGCCAATGGTAGGCAAGTTTATATGAAAAAAGGGTATATTTTTTTAGAACAAATTTCTAGAACAGTTCAATTGGTCCAAGTTCTTTTATGTAGTGATGCGTGCATGTATGTATGCATGAATAAGAATTGTTTCATGATGATAGAGATAGAATTAGAGTTTTAGGTTATATGGAATCTAAGGTCAACTTTAATTATTACATGAAGGCTTTGTGGTTTGAAAGGTTCCCCATAGATTAGAAGTGAGATATACCTAACCACATGTGAATCAGAGAGATTTGGGTGGGTCCAACAGTTACGTGAAACCTCATTATCCCAACCAAAAGGATCATCAAATACGCCTTGGGGTGGGTGACTTCACTATCGACAAAGTAGTCCCATTGAGGGAAACTCACTCGATGTTACTTTTCTACCAGTGATTGCCTAAAGATAAGGGTGTATGTGAAGTCTAATCCAATATTTTTTTTTTTTAAAAAATAGTCTACTAAGTTTTTGTTAGTTTCAAAACATCCCTAGTGGAGTCGCCAACTATAAAGCCTCGTCCGAAACGAGCAACCGCCAGTGCGCCTCTGGGTTTCAGGCCTAGGAAAACCAACCGTGTGAGGTCAGATTACACATGGCACAATGGTTTTGGCAAGTCTCAATTAAGGTAAACCCCTTATGGGCATGTTGGGTGTATGTGTGAATGTGTGAGTCGCCACTTAATTTTTAGAAAATATTTATTCTCACGATAATTAAAAAAAAAACAAATTAACTCCACTTTAAAATAAACTGATATTTTGCCCATTTTAAAGGAAAAAGTGATCATTGAATCAAAGTGTGGATATAGAAACTCGTGATTGATAATAATATTTTATTTTAGAAAATTAGTTTATTTTCTAAACAACTTTGGCTTAAAATTTATATGCTTTTGGTTAAAAAGGATTTTCGTGTATGTATGACATACCATTATGATGCATGAATAGAATAAAGTATACCAGAATGATGCATGGAAAATTATATGGTATGAATGATAGTTAATGGAAAATTGATAAAATGTAAACATGAGTCCTTCCTCTGGCCTCGAAGGATTCTAGGGAAGACACACATCTCCAAAACAAATTATAAATGAAGATTATGAAATAAAACAACAATTACATTAAAAGAAATAATAAAAGGAGATAGGGGATCCTTTCTCCAGCTTAAAAGATATAGGAAAGGCACACATACCAATAAAATAGGAATACAATAATGACAGAAATACAACTCAATAAAAATAAAAGGTAAGGAGAAGGAAAAATAAAATAAAATAAAAAATAATAAAAAAGGTAAAAAATGAGTTTGAAGTTAAAGTCTTAGAACGGCTTACCGGCGTATCCCTTTGAATGGGAATCAAACCGCACGTCGTTTTCGCTTCCTGCAAAGGAAAAATAATGGGTTGGTGATTGTGTGTTCAGAAGTTGATTCATTTTAATTTTTAAAGAATTAATCAAATAAGTCATTAATCAATTCAGATTTTGATTAATAAAAATGAGTTTGAATATGAAATTGTCTAAGTCAAGTTTTAGAGCTTAAAATTAAGAACCAAATTGAATACTTTATCATTCAATTGTATTACCTTTTTGGCTTTCGGGATTTCAAAACTATTGCTTCGGACAGTTTTATAAGGCCAGAATGGGTCCCCGTTGTGTTCGAGAGGTCTGTCAAAGGGTTGGACTAGAGTTGATTTGGGAATGTCAAAGTAAATTATGATCAGAATTTGAGTGTCTAGTATTTTTAATAAAAAAAATTGGATAGAGTTTCAATGTTTAAAGCTATTTTTGGGAGAAATTTGGCAGAAATTCGATGTTAGGAAGTTGTCTTGAAGGTATTTCAGCAGAGGCTCGACATAAAAAACTTGTCTAAAAAAGTGACCTGGGGTCCTATTTATAGAGAAACTGAGCCAGAAAAATTAGGAAATTGGACTGGTGTGCCAGGCCTCTAGCTAATGCCCCAGGGCCTTGGCTTGTACGCTAGGGCCTTGGCTCATTCATCAGGCCTCTGGCTCATGCGCTAGGGCCTTAGCTCATGAGCCTGGTTCGCCGCTTCCGGTCTAGTCTAATTCGGTTCAATTTTTTTAGTTTTCTGGGTTCGTTTGAGGTCCGATTTAAGCATGCTTTGAGTCCCTGGGTTGTATTGACCGTCTGAATTTAATGGTTCAAAAACATGGATTCACAATTAGTAGAGAATTTTATATTATATTACCCCCCTTAATTTGAAATCCTAGCTTCGTCCATGGCTATATAGGCTTTGGGGCTATCATATCATCTTCTTTCCTATGATTATTTGATATATTCCAATTGGAATTAGATTTATAAAAAGATTTTATTTTTGAGTTGAGAATTCTCCTTGCTCACTTGAAGAACTCTACTTTGGGGTTGTCCTCCAGCTACCTCTATGGTGATTATTTTGTCTCCAGTTGTTGAAAGATTTTTTTTTTTTGAGAAAATGACTTTTTATTTGATGTCAAACCACCTTCCTTAGATTTTTGCCTCTAAGTAGTAGGTATTATTGATTTCATGGGAGTTTTTGCTGATGGTGGCTTGTTGTATTTCACTTTAAAGTCTAATTTACCAGAAGGATGTCCAAGGGTGTCCCAATTTTCATCTTTTTCCTTGTGTTTCTTTTTAACATCTAGCAAAACTCTAAGATCAATATTAATTGTGTTGATGGAAGCTACGAGTAGGAATGGGTCTTTTTTAGGAATTCAGTATCCCTTGTTGATCCGATCATGTACCATATTTTTAAACATCTAACAAGCATTAGTAGAATGGTTGTAAGAATTATTGTACTTACAGTATTCTTTTCCCTTCAACTCCTCCTTTGTTGGAAGTTGGTGGTCAGGTGGTGATTTGATGAATTTTTTCTTGAGGAGAAAATCAAATATTTGGTCTGTTTTAGAAATATCAAATGGATACTGCATCTAAAGATTAGAGCTTTGGGATTTTTTTTTTCTAAACATTTGAGGATTTCCTTTTTAGCAATGGACAAAGACAAGACCCAGTGTTTGCAATGTCAACAACAACAACTTCAACATTTGAGTTTCTTAGTAATAAGTTCCCATTGAGACTTTCCTCTTATTTTCTTCCTTAAGCAATTCCTTATACTCACTCACTTTGGCAGCAAGTTCATTAAAATCCTTAAATTCTATCCCTTGAACCTTCTTCCTTAGTTCAATATCAAGACCCCCTTTATCCATTTTGACATATTCAGTTTATGGTAAAAGAATTTTGCATCTATTCCTCATCCTTTTGAATCGTGCAATAAAGAGATCAGTTGTTTCACTAACTCTTTGAATCACTCTAGATAATTCAGCTATGCAAACCTCTGGTTCAACACTGAAAAACTATGTGTAAAACTGATGCTCTGTCTCATGCCTTGTGAAAATAGAATTTCTGGGGAGTATAGCATAGCAAGTAAAATTAGTACTAGTTAAACTATTAGGAAATAATCATAACTTTAAATTGGAAAATTTTTCATAATTTGCCAATTCATCACATTGAATGGTAAAGTGGGCAATGTGTTCAAGTGTGGATTGTCCATTTTCCCCAGTAAATAAAGAAAATCTACGAACATGATAACCACATGTATAAGGATTATCTCTATCAATATCATGTATAAATATGGTTTATGAAATTCAGGATGGCCTACTTGACGAACCAATACTATATAACTCTTAAACCACATCGCACACAATATGTAAATCAACTCCTCCCAACCTTGGATCCAGAGGAAGTGGCACATTGGCTTGAGGATTTAGCATATGTTCCTAAGGAAGAGTGCTCCCCATGTATCTTGTCTCCTATTTATAGACTATAGGCTGCAAAGTAAGATTAGTTCTGCAAAAAAATCGTTTATTAAGCCTATTATTATTAATATTAATATTCCAGCTACTAAAGCTAATAGGATTATTTATTCTACTAGTGTAAACAACTTTTCTTTTTGTGAGGAGGTTTGTACCTATTATCAGTGGCCAAAGAAAATCCTGAGGAAACTCTCATGGAATTAACAACTTCTTCTTGGGCCATCGTTTTAAAGGTATTATCATGTTTAGATATTTGATCACTATTTTTAAAAAGAGATTGCACTAAATCCAGCATAATTTTTTTAAAACTACAAAAAGTATTAGAGATCATACTGCTCAGCATGTTTCATTGAATTTACTACATGAAGAATTGCTTCTTATAATGCTTTGAACTTGTCTAGATTCTGAGAATCAATATTTTCATCAGCATCTTTAATCACTTTCAAGCTACCTCCCATCTGATTAAGGGGTGATTTATCTCTGCTCTGGTTCCGAGTCAGTTCATCATCTGAATATTCATCACTTGATTCCTCAAACGTTTTGTGGGGTGACTCTTCGACTTCCAAAATTTCTTTTCCATTTCTTAACTTCGACATCTTGTGAAATGTAGTCCCACCAGGCATGCCAAAAAAATTGTTGGTTATTTTTTGGATTCACGAGTGTGCCAGAGGAGTAATTCATCAATATTGATTTTATTTGACTTCTAATCAAAATAGTATGAATTCTCAAACGTCTTTACCATAATTTGTTTAGATTTTACAAGACTAAAATTGTAAATGATAGTAAGAATTTTGAAGGAAATATAAAATTTGTTTATATTAATTTTTTGAAAATTTGCAATTACAATAATTGAAAACTCTGAGCAAACAAGAAATTGATAGCAAAAATAAAGAAAAATTACTAATATGATGAATACGTGAATTATGCTAAGGCTATAAGTTGAAAAATTGATTGTTTGCTGATGATTGGATTTGTTGAGTTTATTTTTAGATGATTGTTGGATGTTTGGTTGATATTTTGTTTATTTTTTTGCGTTCTCTACCTCTGACACTTTTTAGCCTTCGATGCTCCATTTCTCAAGCTAGAATATGAAACCAACAGATGCCTTGAGAAGTTAAATATATTGTTACCAATCTTTTACACCAAGTAACATGATCTAGAATTTTTTTAATATTTTCATGCATTTTCAATAAATAATGGACTTTACTAATAGACTTAAATAATTTATGAGCTTTCATCAATTTAATTTTGCTTATTTTAATTCTAAAGGCCCAAAAATTATATTTAAACACAAACTATATAAAAATATTAGTTTTGGCCAAATTTAAAATATTTTAAACATAACTTCTATAAAAAAAAAAGTTGAGTACATGTTTATTTTTTACTATTTATTAAGATATTTGTGTAATATTGTGATTATTCAATTCAATTCGGAGATCCATGCAATTGAATTGGAGAATATAAAAAAATAAATAATAGATGCATTATATGATTATTTCATTATAAAACAAAATAACTTTGTTGTAGAGAAGTTGTCTTTGTTCGAAAAGTCAAAATTTTTATTTTCATAACTTTTCTTAAATATAAAAAAAAATTAATTTTACAAAAAAATATTCTAATAAAAAAAATATGAAAACCATAATAATACTATCATGAATTTATATACTTATGAAAAAAATGTATAATTAATATAATTTTTTTTTGTGAAATTATTAATTTTATAATTATAAATTCAATTTTAATTTGTGTTAAATCATTATTTATATAAAATAGATCATATTAGAATTAAAAAACTTTCATGTTTAAAAAAGAATAATGGAAAAAAAACTTAATTTACAAAAAAAGATATAAACAAAACTTTTATTTTTCATGGAAGATGAAACTTCTAAGTAATAAAATTTATTTTGTTTTAAAATAAAATAATTTTTAAAAAAAAATCCTCATGTATAATCAATATCAGAATGTTATGTACAAAAAATATAATTAGTTAAGCAATCCAATTAAAGCTTGGATGTGATGTGATATAAAGAATGTGGGCAATATAATAAGTGAGATACGCTCAGTTCATATGGAAGCAGCCATGACAGAATTAATAGGGTGCAGAGAGAGTATTAGGGTGAAGCAGTAATAAGCCACACAGCAGCACTGAGGCTCTGCAACTAATGCCAGCCCTTGTCTATTCTTTCTCATGTTATGTCCCTTTTAACGACAATTCACTTTTTCTAGTCCCCAAATGTAAAAAATAACATGTTTCAAATTAATTGATCCCTTTTCTTTAAAAAAGAAAAAAGAAAAAAAAAATTCCTACTGTGGCTCAAGGTAGAGATTTTAAGGCTGAAAACAACTCTTGCACAGCTAAATTAACTTACTCACTTCATTCTTAAATAAATTGTCGTTTTATTTATTGTGCCTAAATATCAAAAATGAATTTATAAAAAAATAATTAAAATTTTAATATAAAAACTATACCAATGCGTCCGTCTCGAATAGTACTTTCATAAGATTATTTTTTTATAATTTTTTATTTATATATTTTAAAAATAATTAAAGATCAAAATTTATCATTGATAAGTGTAATGGCCACTTGTTTCAGAATGATGGGAGTATGTGGTTGCTCTTGTTAGAAAATTATAGAGATAAAGATAAAAGAACTAAGAATAAAATATTATAAAATTTTTGTATAAATTAAAGGCAAAAATAGATAAAAGATTTGTAACGCATAAATTCGCTTTTCTTAAAGCGATATTTGCTCACTCTCATTCTTAAGATTGTTATGGGATGAACGCAAATAGTCTTAGTAGATATGACAAGCCTTGAGAAGTTTTGCACCAAGCAAATGGTGAAAAAATTTTAAAATAGGAATATGAGAATTTAGAAAGTTGATCTTTTAAAGTTTGTTTTTGGGAAAAATATGAAAAGACAAGTAGTGTATTATATTTTAATGATTAAAAATGACTTAGACTCCATATATTTATAAAATAAATTATCAAAAGTTGCAACTATTTGAATCAACACAATTTTTGATATGACAAGATGCAACCCTTATATGAAATAATACAACTTTTATATGAAATTATACAACTTTTAAGTGAATAGATATGACTATTATCAAAAAGTACTATTTTAAAAAGAAGAGATGCAACTTTACATTTAATAATTATTTTCATATTTGAATAATTACAACAATCCCCCACTTATTCAAATATGAAAATATCTTCAAAATATCAAATTATATTTATGAGTACAGTAATATATATTTCGATTTGAATATTACCTTAGTGTAAATATCACGAGACGAAGTTGAAATTCCAAGTAGCATGAAAGTTTTGAACTTGTTATTACTTGTAACAACATCTGTGACATCACATACATAAACATAACAAGAGTTCTCATATTCCACATAATCACTCGCTCAACTCTCGTAAGGCCATGAGTTGATCTAAAATTCATGAACTTTTATGAGATAAACTCCAAATCTCAATCAAAGTGGCACCACTTCTAAGTTCATATAGGTGAAGCTCTTTTAGCATCTTTGCTATATTTGAGACACTTGTTCCACTAACTGAACTTCATTAAGAGATTAAAGCTCAACCCTCTAACTATGGCAACCAGTACTTATATCTCAAGTGGTCATATTAGGTTAAGTACTGAGCATTCACTTTTCAAGAACTTGTTGATACCCTTTGAACCCAAAATTACTCATTTCATAGTGTTAGGTAGGGTTACAGTTACAGGTGAATTAATTCGGGAGTTTTAGACTTACCAATCTTGAGGTATTTATTGCCATATCTCTTAAGAGAGGTTTGATAAATGGATCGGTTAAATTCTCACTAGACCGCACATATGTGAGTGAAATAATCCCATCCTTGATTAATTTCCTCACATAATCATGTTAAAGACTAATATGTCTTAACTTTCCATTACATATCTCACTATATGCTCGACCTAACGTGGCTTGACTATTACAATGAATTGAGGTTGAACTTATGTTCTTAGAAGTCAATGGAATTTCTAAAAGAAAGTCCCTCAACCACTCAGCTTCTTTTTCAGTTTCTGCTAAGGCAACAAATTCTGACTCTATAGTTGAGTATGTTATACAAGTTTATTTCTTGGATTTCTAAGAGATTGCACATCCTCCTAAGGTAAACACCCAACCTATAGTAGATTTACTATCACCCAAACTCGATATCCAATTAGCATCAGTGTATCCTTCTAATATAGTAAGAAACTTTGAGTATAGTAGGACTAAATTCTTGGTCCTTTTAAGATATCCAAGAACTCTTCCAATTGCCTTCTACTGCTCAACACTTGGATTACTAGTAAATCTACTAAGTTTTCTAATAACAAAAGCTATGTTTGGTCTTGTGCATTGTGTTGCATATATAAGACTTCCAGTAGCACTAGCATTCTCTAGTTGTGCTATTGCTCTTCCATCATTTTTTATTAACTTGATACTTGGATCAAATAGAGTATTCACTTCTTTAAGTTTTAAGTGACTGAATTTCTCCAGTACTTTTTCATTGTAATGAGATTGACTCAATACATATCCCTCACTCTTGATACCAAGTATGGTATTCACTTGTCCAAGATCCTTCATCTTACGTGTGGAAGATAGAAACCTTTTCATTTTTACAACTCCTTTTATATGATTGCTCAAAATAAACATGTCATCAACATACAAACAAATTAACACAACATAAACATCACAATTTCTAATATAAACACATTTATCAGTTATATTATGTTTAAAAACATAGGTTAAAGTTTTTTTGTCAAAATTTTCATGCCATTGTTTGAATGACTGATTTAAACCATACAAAGACTTAACTAATTTACAAACTTTATGTTCATATCCAGATAGAACAAACCCTTACGGTTGTTCCATATAGACCTCTTCATCGAGATCTCCATTAAGGAATGCCATTTTAGCATCCATTTGATGAACATATAAGTCATAAATTGAAGCTAAAGAAAACATTATTTGAATTGAAGTTATCTTTGCTACTGGTGCATATGTGTCAAAATAATCAATACCTTGTTTTTGTCAAAAGCCTTTAGCTACTAACCTTTCCTTGTAGGTGTGCAAAGTACCATCAATATGATACTTTCTACAAAACACCTTCTTACATCCAATAGGCTTAGAGCCAGGAGGCAAATCAACAAGCTCACAAGTGTGATTTGACATTATAGAATCCATTTCATCTCCAATAGTATCTTTCTAAAAGGCTGCATCTTTAGAAGTCATAGCTTCTTTAAACGTCT
>CAOJBK010356944.1:0-11538 GCA_948294925.1 Codiaeum variegatum | reverse complement strand
TTATATGCATGCATGATTGTTTGATCATTAACTTGTGTTGATTTTTTTTAATGATTATGCATGAATGCCTGAAATTGGAACAACAAAACTAAGCGCAATACATTACAAGTTCTAATTGCATTTTGATAGGACTTAAAATTTGGAAATTTTTTTAAGTCACTCACACTAGTTTTCTCATTTCCCTTTGGTTTTTGGTTAAACTTAACACATAGTGGTTGATAGTAGGAGTTCACTTGGCACTGTTCCGATGACTAGGTTCTAGGGCGTTTAGTCACTATTGAGTGTCTAGTCTTTTTCTTTGGTATGAGTTAGGTTAAGAAACTAGAGCTAGTACCTAAGTTTTTGGTTGATTTTCTTGGCAAATTGAACAAATGTGAAAATATTGAGCACTCATGAAAAAAAGTGTGAAAAGAAAAATTAAGGACTTTGAAAATTATAACATATTATGCTGGTTTCATATTGCATAAAGCGATATCTAAAAAGTGAAATCATGAATAGTGCTAGTAGCCAGATAAACAAGTATGTGACTAGTTGAGTAATTCAGTATCACAAAGCATTTACCTTCGCGTCAAAATACTAGTGATGGGTTTAGCTAAGTCGGGTCCCTTAAACAATTGAGAAAATTCATGATGTGCACATTAAACAAACAAAGAAAGTATCCAATTCTGAAGAATGGTCGACCAAGTGATTTAGGGAATGCTTAGGTTGAGTAACTTAATGGAGCAATGTTTTTGGGATTAGACACTCAATTGTGTGATTGAATCACCTTAGAACTAGGTTATGAGAGGATTGCCTTCATGGATTCCAAACTCAATTGCCTTGTCCTTAGTTTAACCATGAAACTGAAGCATTATGAAACCTAGACATCTATGGTAGGGATGATTACTCTTTTTTTTATTCCAATTTTTGAGTCCTTGATTATTGCTAGTATAATGTGTATTAATTGTGCTTAGGTTTGCTTAAGGACAAGCAAATGTCCAAATGTGGGGGAGTTTGATAATTGGCAAATTACACATTATTTTCCCCCATATTCTTGGTGAATTTTGCACTTTAAATTGAATTTGATGTGTCTATTTTAATGTTTTCAGCCACTTCTAGGTAATCAAATGAATTTTGGAGGTAGGATGAACTATTTCAAGGTTCGGGCTTGAAAGGCAAGGAAAATAAGCCAAAACGGAGCAAAAAATTAAGTCCCAAGACTGTCTCATGGTCTGCCTCACGACCTGTGAGACTGCCAATGAGAAATCTTGAAGAATAGAGATAGTAGCCTATCACGGCTGGCATCATGGGCCGTGACAGAGAGGAGGTAGCCCATGAGATCTCACTATCTATTCTACAGAAATCTGATAGGTTTGAACATATTTCAGTATTTTGAGTATAACTCGAGCTACATAAATCCAAATGAGGTTATTCAAGTACTGCTGGAAATTTAAGAGAAAGATCTACAAATTTAATGAGACTACAAAGTCAAATTCTTTCATCTTCATATCTAAAATTTTTATGAAATTCAGATGTCTGATTCTTGGTATCAATCTAACTTATGCAGACGTGGCAAAAATTGGCCAATCCATGCTTGACACCTATCTAAAGCCTAATGAGCCTTAAAGAACTATAAAAGGGCCAGGAAGTGGAATCTCAAAATTAGAAGCCCTAAGGAGAGAAGTCCCTTGGAAAGAATTCACAGAGTCAAACTGTTATTGTAAACATTAATGGGGTATGACATGAAGTTTGGTTAAAGGGTCAATGACTTAGAGATGATGAGTCGGCTAAGGAAAAGAGAGAAGAGGATCCTTGGCTGATTAAAAAATTAAGCATTAACATGGTCACCATCACACTATTTCTAAAGGCTAAGGAATATCCCGAGATGGTGACTGTACTGCCCGAAGAATTTCAAGCATAGCTTAGTCAATATGAAACCTTAGATGGAGATGTCCTTGAAGCTGAAGTTGATGATAAAAGGACTCAATAGCCATTGTCCATCATCATGGAAGATCCCCAGAGGAGTCTAAAAAACCATATTAGGTCTCTCTACATTAAGGTTGAAGCCAACAGGGATCCCCACAAATAGGGTTATGATGGATAATGGAGCAGAGGTCAACATTTTACCCCACAAAACTTTAAAGAAATGGGGGATAACTTCTCAAGATCTTGAGAGGGCTGAGCTTTTCCTGCATAAATTTACGGGGGTCGAGACATTGCTAGAGGGATTTGTAGTTATTCAACTCAAATTCGGCAGGGAAACTCAGCTTACAGGCTACTATTTGGCTGATGTTTAGGTTAACTATAGTCTTTTTCTCAGAAGGGATTGGATCTACTCACATTTTTGCATTCCCTCAATTATGCATCAAATGTTGATCATTTTCATAAATGTCTACGTGGAGATAATGCATGCTAATCCCAATCTCTTTGGATAAGAAGTTCACTTCTCGGATGTGGTATAATATGATTCTGAAGCCAAGAAATTATTCTTCGATCCCGTGAGGAAGATTTGTAGAAAGGTCATACTGACTGAATAGATGTCTTAGCCAAAGATAGTTCCGGTGATTGACGAAGCTTCATCCTCCAATTAATTTATGGATGGAATCTCCAAGAAATAAATGAAGGTGTTTCTCAATCTCCATAATTTATTCTGGGAGCAAGTGTGCTTAGCAGAGTGTATATATGAAGATGAAGATGAAGATGAAGATCCCATATTAGTACCAGGGCTTAAAGATTTGGGGTTAGCAAACAAGATGTTCCAAGATGAACCAATAGAAGTCCAAGATCCCTTGAAGGAGATCAAACTGAGGATAAAGGCTGACCCACGACCAATTTTTATAAGTGCCAAATTATTCCCGAAATTTGAGAAAAAAATTAGTGGCTCTCCCAAAGGAATACAAAGACTACTTTTCTTAGATATATGATGAGATGCTAAGACTTGCAAGGGAGTTGGTAGAGCATAAGCTGCCCATTAAGCCATTGTTCAAGCCATTCATGCAACCTATGAGAAGAATTTTACCTGAAGTTAAAGAGTTGTAGGCAAGGGATTGAGAGGTTGTTCAATGGCTCTCCAACATAATCTCGATGATCAAGAAAAATGAGATATGAGGATATGTGTTGATTTCATAAATTTAAACACTATAACTCTAAGGATGAATATCCCATGCCCATAGCTAATATGTTGATAGATTCAACTACTAGAAATACTATATTGAGCTTCATGGTTGGGCATTCGGGCTATAACAAAATCAAGATCGTCGAGGAAGATGTAAGTAAGACATCTTTTAGGTGTCCCAACCCGATAGGAGCATATGAATGGGTAGTGATGCCTTTTGGTTTGAAGAATGTTAAGGCTACCTATTAGAGGTAAATGAATGCCATCTTCCATGAATTATGAGGAAAGTTTATGAAGGTATATATTGATGATGTGGTGGTGAGGTCCCTGCAGAAGGAGTAACACTTGGTTGACCTGAGGCAATCTTTTGAAAGGATGAGACAATACCAGCTCAAAATGAATCCCCCTAAAATGTGCTTTTGCTTTTAGGGTATTTGCCAATAACTTTTTGGGCTTATTAGTCTATTAAAAGGTATGGAGATTGATAAAAATAAAGCAAAGACAATCCTAGAGACTCCTACCCCGATGACTAAGAAAGAACTACAAAGGTTGATTGGGCAGATCAATTTCTTGAGGAGATTCATTGCTAATATAGCTAGAAAACTTTAGAATTAGAGGCTGTTCCTTAAAGGGAATACAAAATTTGTCCAGATAGAGGAGCAATAAGCGATGTTTGATGAAATCAAAGCCTATCTAACTAAGGCACCGATTATAACCCCTACCAAGCTAGAGAGGCCATGTTGTTGTATATATCAGCTTTAGAAGATAAAATTGAAAGTATGCTGGCCTAAGATCAAGGGGAATATGAGAGGGCCATTTATTATCTCAGCAGGAGCTTAATTGACACCAAGACAAGGTATACCCCAATTAAGAAGTTAGGGCTTGCCATGTACTTTTCTTATACCAAGCTTAGATACTACATGCTTCTGGTGGCAACCATGGTCGTCAGCCGAACTAATATGATGAAATAAATTTTTTCAAGACCTTATCTAAGGAGAAGAATTGGAAAGTGGGCGATTGGACTTTTAGAGTTCCATCTTCTGTATGTCCCATTTGGAGTAGTGAAGGGTCAGGCCTTAGCCAATTTTCTTGCTCATCACCCCAGCAAAGACATCCTAGAGGAGGAAGTAAATTGCATATATCAGGGATCTTCTTAGGAGTGATGGTTTGATGGATCATAAACTTCAACATCGGTAATGGCAAACATTGTGTTAACCTGATAAGGGGGGATCACTACTAAGGTCGAGTTTGTTCTTGGATTCCCTTGCCCTAAAAAACCAAGTAGAGTATGAAACCTTGATCATAGGATTGGAAATTATGGTCAAGCCGGGGGCACAGTCAGTGGATATCAGAGGTGACTCACTACTAGTTATTAATAAGTTGACTGGAGAATACAAATGTGAAACACTGGTTCTCCAACCTTATTGTAACAAAGCATTGCATCTCTTAGAGATCTGTAAACAAATTTCCTTGGAGTATTCGACTCGTGCCTCCAATGAAGAAGCAAACAAGTTGGCCTTGGAGGTATTAGGTTATTTCCAATGGTTTAAGGAAATCCCCTTGGAATATAGGTCGGTCTCTATTTTGTGTTCTAAGGGTATCGAGCAACTTTAAGAATAAGTGGAAAAACATCTAGGGGTGCCACAGACATCACTCAAGATTGGAGGAAGTGTATCATTAAATTCCTACAAGATCCCTCTATAGATGCTAATAACCATACTAGACTCCTATCCCTAAACTTCTAACAAAAGGAAGGGATTTTGTATAAAAAATACACGGATCAACTTTTTTTTTACCTCAGTCATAAAGAAGCAATGTTAGCTACACCCAAGATACATGAGGGAGAGGCAGGAGGCCATCAAGCAGGAAGATTAATGAGGAAATTGTTGCAACAATATAGCTACAGGTGGCCAAAAATAGAGAAGGATTTACTGGATTATGCTAAGGAATGTGAAGCTTGTCAGAAACATGGTCATATTCAAATATCACCAATAGAAGAGCTTCATTCAATCATCAAACCCTGGCCTTTCAATGGATGGAATTAGGTTAACACACTTGGTGGAAAGAAAAGAGTTTTCTTTATCTCATTGCTAATTAGAACATAAATCTAGTAAGTCACATACCAAATGATAATTCCCATTAGCTTGTATGTACCATATTAATGATTAATTAAAGAGTTTAATTAATTGTTAATGATGATAGAATTGAACAAGTAATTAAATTTACAGGATGCTAGCATATCTGGATGTTTAATTCACAAAAAGTAAATTTCAATTATGTCTTTGTTTGTATGAGATACAAATGGGTATGACTAATTGAAATGGTTTTGGACAAATAAATAAAATAATTAAGCTTAACATGAGATGTTAGCTTCATCCACCTGAGATGTGATTAATTGAGGTTTAAAGGTGATTCCTACTAAGCTTAGTCTTAATGTAGTTGATTAGTAGACTATTAAATTAGTCAATTAGTCAACAAATATCTTTCCCATTCTCCTCCTCATTTTGAGAAAAGATGTTGGAGGATTTGGGCATAAAACCAACAAGGTCTTCATTTTTTTTGCCAAAGAGAGGTGAATGGGTCACTATCCATCATCTTAAACTTTTGTTCTTCTTATAAGAGTTAGAGAGAGAAACTAAATTGTTAGAGAGAGAAAGCTTCAAATTCACACAAAATTATGAGAGAAAGTTTGTTTTGAAGAAGAGTTCTTCAAACACAAACTCATCTTCAATTAAACTTGAGAAAGGAGTGTGGGGAATCATTCAAGTCTAAAGCCTTCCTCAAGTCTCAAGTTCTTAAGTAAAGGAGAAAGAATCAAACATTTGGGTAACCAATGAGAGATGATTCAAGCTTCTTGAAGAGAACTAGGGAACAAGCTTTTGTAAAAATCTAGGTATATCTCAAGCTAGAGGTTTCGCACTTGAGGGGCTTAATGAAGGAGGGCGAGAGGTAATTTTACTTTAAACATTTCTTTGTTCAACTTGTGTTTTGCACACAATTGGTGAGATTATCCATGGTTGAAGTTATGGGTCCTTTCATAGGTTTAAACATTAGTTAAAAAGTTTGATAAATGACTAAACCCTCTATGTCAAAAATTTTTTGACATAGAATTCATTTTCAAAGTGTTTGAAAAATTTCAAAGGATTTTGTTAAAAAAATTTTGACAAAATATTTTTACTCAAACCCTAGGTTAGAGTAAAGTTTCAAAGAGTTTGAAATATTACCTAACCTAATTATTGTTAAATTTTGAAAAAGTTTTGAAAATCGAAATTCGAATCTCTTTTATCCCGGGGATTCGTTTCTCCACTTCTTTTGCTTTCGCTGCGTGGCTCGTACATTTCACCCTTCACTAAACCATGGGCCAATGTCTCCATAGCTCAAATCGTTGGCCAGAAAAATTAAGCCTAAAATCTCATATTGCTTTAGGGCAGGTTCCTACCCCTTTAGGAACCTATATAAAGGGCACAAAATCCCAAAACTTGCACAATCACAATTTTCAGATAAAAACAACTATCTCTTTACTCTTAAGCAAAACCTTGATTCCAGTATCCAGACTGATGCTGTTTCACCCGGAGTGATGTCGATTGCCTATATCTCCACCAGTCGAGACGGTTGGCAGTCACGGCCTAGATACCACCTCTCTCTTTCGGATAATGAGTTCCTGGTGATGACTCAGCCTACATCTAGGGAAGAAAGATTCGTCCAGAGCCCTAATGACGGTGGCCGATGGCGACGTCTTCACCAGTACCAGGGACACATATCTACTCATAGGTTTATCATTGTATTCCTTTAGTTCTCTTTTCATTTCATTCCCTTCAAACATTGTGTTAAGAGAAAAATACGAAAAAATATAATATTGTTTGAATCCATTTTTGGGGTTTAATACAAACACTGCCTTAGTTTTCATATTTTTGTTTGATATTATCCGGCGTAGACTAAGATAAGGGATTCACACTCTCTATTTTATCGAACTAAGGACCCTTGAATTGATAGGCCCTTGTTTGAGCGCTCTTAACCACCTGGGATCCACAAATTCACACACATAATAAGATAATATAATAATACTTATTTATACATAGGAAAACCGAAATATATTAAGACAAAACCAAAGAGCAAATCAAAATTCATTATCAAGATCTAAATTTTTAATATGTTGTGGGTGAGATGGGACTATTTAATCAATTGAATTATAAATTTGGCAAGGAAAAAAAAAACCAATGCAATTATAAAAGCGAGAAAATGACTTTTCATAACTAAACCTCTTGGGTTGAGTTAGAAGTTAAATAAGATTTTCCTTTTGCCACATGTAAAGACCAGGGTCAAGAATGGGCAAAAAAATCTATTTCTTCCTCACTAAGAAATTGCCACATGACCAACTACTTTTATATGGTAGGCTTAACCGTTTAACTGGGGAGTTAGTTATGATCCATACCATAATATGATAAACTGTCCGTTTCTAAATAAATAAAGTTTTTTTTTTTTTTTAAATTCGACTTTAATTTTAAATTTTTTTAAAAATAAATTAATAAAAATTATAAAAAATATATTATTAAAATCATATTAAAAAATATTTTTATAATATTATTTTTTTATAATTTTTATTTATATATTTTAAGTTAAAATAAAATTTTAAAAAAGAAAAATAGTAACGAATATATTTTTTAAGAGAGTAATAAATAGAGATGAGAGAGTGGCTTTTTACTATGCTGGGCTTTCTAGAATAATGATGCCACGTGTGACTTTAGTAAATCACAGAAAATCAATCAGCGTGCAAGAGTCGAGTGGTTCTTAACTATGATCTTTGATTTGAAACCATATCCGGTGATGCGACTTTAAATGGCTCTTTTCTTCTCTTTTTTTTTTAGGCCAAATTTTCTTTTGCTGTCTTGAAAAGAAGACAAAGTAGCTTTCTTCTATCTGAATCCCAATATGTGCAACATATGCTCCAACTTAATCATCCATTATGCCTTAGGAACTTAATTAATTTATAATCCGTCCAGGTTAAAAGCTTGAAAAATCACTAAGCTTTCTGGATTGTTTCAATTTAATCACAATTTGATTCATTTCAAAAAAGTTACCTGAATTTTTATTTTAAATTTATAGTTTTATTTACATTTTAATCCCAAAATGTTTGGCATTTCAAAATTTTACTATCAATTTTAAAAAAAAAATCTCATTTACATCTATAAAACGTTTACAAGATAAAATTTTAAAATGTGAAATATTGGAAAAATGCCCTATTGCGTAATTATCATAAAATTTATATTAGGATTAGATGCACCTAAAAAAAAATATAAATTAGCATATAGTTTTATAGAGTGTCCACACGACCTTAGAAAATAAGAAATCTTCATAGTAATTGAGATCAGAATGAGGTTAGAAAATAAATATTATTTCTTTAAGAAATTATCATAGGTCAAGCTATATCTGAAGTGAAACTTGTAAAAGATTATCTAATTTAAAAAAAGGACACTTTAAAAAAATTGATTTTTTTTTTTGACTTTTTGGAAAGGTTTCTTTAGGATAATATAAATAGATAATATTTCATAGAATTACTTAAGAATGGAAAAATCAGAAGAAAGTGTCAATTCGATTCTTACAAGAGTAACTTCATTAGCAATTGTGTATGATTAACTGTGCCATCTCCTTGACAAAGTTCATGCTCAAAGAGAGCTTGGCAATTCACCAGAATGAAACAAACCAAGTAGTTAAACTGGCGAATGATGCAATCTAGCAAGAAAAAGTTTTTAAAAAATCAGTGGGATTCTCAAAGCTTATTTTTAAAGAAGAGATCCTAAAATGAAGGAAAGAAAAGAGGGTTCCTAATATAAGGGATCTAGAAAAAAGAGTTGATAACTAAAGTAGCAATGATCTAGCCGAGGACCTTAGAGAATTCTTAGGGTTGGTAGAAGAAGCTCCTTTGCACATAGATAATATAATCTTTAATGTGCTTCTTGTAATAAAATGGCAGTATACAAATCAAATTATCCATATAGGACTAAAGTAGAACTTATATATAGGGGCTTTCCTCTATTTAGATTGTGAAAAGCATGCATCCAAAAGCATAAATACGTGGATCACTATGATTAGGTTGATATTCCAATCACGAAACTACTCATCTGAGGCCACTTACAAGTTGTGTAAAGCTACCATGGTATGTAAATGCCCAAAATTTTAGGATCAACTCGTAGTACAAACTCCCATCATAGATGAAATAGAAAAGCTATATTACATGATGAAGTATTAGCTCTTATCATAGATGCCCTGAAAAGAGAATTTTGTAGTTTTTAATAGCAATGAACAATATTTAATAACATTGATGAAACTGCAAATTTATGATATGTGTTATTTTGAGAATTATGCATCTAAATTTCATAAGCATTATTACAATCTAGACATTAATGCCCAAAATTACATGTTAACATTGTTCTTTGCTAAGTTACCATATCCCTGCCCAGAAGTAGCAAAGATGACATATCAAATCCTTCTAAATGAAGACAAAAATTGTTGAAGGTTTTGGAGGAAGGATTCGGGCGGTTAAGTATACCATGAGAAAGGAATGTTTTGAACTATAAGTAAGGAAAGACACAAAGTATTTTTCTTATCTTAATAAGAGTTATTCTTGTAGGATAGAATTTATTTCAGGTAGATATGATTGTTATACATGAAACAAATCAAAGTTTGAGAAAGGATATTCTACTAAAATGTAAAGGTTTGGAAGGTATAGAAAAAAAAATGAGAATATTAAAGAGAGAAAGAAATGAGAAGTAGAAGAAGTCTAATAAACCAACTATATTTATTAGGAGAAGGACTAACTTTAAGGACAAGGGTAGGAAAGAAGCCTTTAAGAAAAAATATGGTAGAGCTCCTAAGTACCTTTTAATAAAACCTTTAAGCAATTACTCTACTACCGGATCTGTGGTTCTAACGAACACAAAGTGAATGTTTTCCCACAAAAGGGAAAACATAAAGAAAACTTACGATTTTTTTAAATGAGAGTTTAGAAAATAAACCTATTGATGAAGATGAATATTTAAATGAAATAGATTCAATTTATGTAGCAGTTTTTAAATATAAAAATGAAATAGATGAACTTGATTTATGAATAGACTAATTATTCATGATGAATACAAAGAAGGCCCCATAGATGAAGAGTTGATTCTTTTGAAAAATTCTGGTACTGGAAGAGTTATTCCTATACAATAACCCACTAAAGAGTTATTAAGAGTGGAAACTCTAGAAGATATATATTAATGCTATTTATAGAAAATCAAAATTCAATTTCAAATCAATATTTGATGTCTCGTAGTGTGAGTTAACGACTCATGTTTCTAGTACAAAACTAGAAATGATGGACATGACTTTGATCTCTTTACCTAAAAATAGAAAAACGATAAATAAATCAAGGGGAACCTACCAATATATCCATATTGATCTTTTCCAATTAAAACTAATCCTACTATTAAACTTACAACCAAGTAGTCATGTTATAACAACAGTGTTGGATAAAAGATGGAATTTGTTCCAAAACTAGCGTATATAGATGTATAGACTAACATTTCAAAAATAATAGAGTTGTTCAAAGAAGGTTCAAACAACTATAGGAAATTTCATAGAAAAGAATTTAGTCTTTTAAAATTCACTTGGCCTAAGAGTTGAATTCTTCAAAAACTAGTTGAGACCTTTAAGTTGATAGGGTTTCTCAAATTACACAAAGGCTCAGAAATATCACTTTAAGTTTAAAAGAACTTAAGAGAAGTCTTAGAATTTCTGATCCTCCTAGAAGATCAACTTCTGCATTAATTATATCATACACTCATAGAGAATCAACTCCCTTTACAAATATATCAACTCCTTTTACGAATATAGAATGTCTTCAAATCAAGAGGAGGATGTTCAATCTTCATCCTTAAAAATAATAGAAAAATTATAGGATGTAAAACCTTTAATTTACTTATTTTTGAATATGAAGAAAACTATATGTGTAATCAAACATGTACATCTTACTCCTAAGATTGTAAAAGTTTAAAAGACTTTCCAACAATGATAAATTTATCTTGAAAAAGTATGGAAATCGGTGAGCCCAAACCTATGGTACCAACAAGAATATTCAGTATTGAAGAATCATGTTTGAGCACTTATATTTCTTTAACCTGGTTGTTATGATTTCTCTTTAGATGTGTTAGTTGATTAGGTGCAATGATCACTAGTATTAGAACAAATGCGATTCCTGATGAATCATGGAAACAGTTGGCCCATCTTATTATACTAAGAATTGTAGACAAACAATAGCACTTGATTATACATTATTCGCAATAAGTTCCTTTTATCACAACTGGATAACATTTTACCAATGGTAAGGTTCTTACTTTCGAATCAAATGCAGATGTCATTCTAGAAAATGCTATTTTAAAGGGACAAAAGGAGACAAACCTTTTTCATAG
>CAOJBK010356904.1:0-18607 GCA_948294925.1 Codiaeum variegatum | reverse complement strand
AAACTCTTTTCTTCACACCAAGTATATAATCCACAGTTAATACTTAGTCCCATAAATCATAAGTGTCATCTAGCATAATATATCACGACTACCTAATTAGAAATGAATGTCAGTGATAAATCCTTGACATTTCATGGACCTATTGATTATAATTATCATGAACTCAAATCCCTTTATTGCAGATTCTCGATCTCAGATAGGGTAATGGAAGAAGTCAAACCCTATGTTCTAGATCATATGACTTCTATCTGGTATGAGTTCTCGACAGTGAATCTTATCCACTTTGATCAAAGATTTACGTATCAAGAACAACCAAAAGTCATAGGATTCCTTCCTTGGTTACCCAAGTTAATGAATTCTTCCTTGGTTAAAAACTTATCCTAACATACCACTTATTATGGCCACCACATGCCATATACCTATACGTGACTAGCATCAGTATGTAAGTAGTAACAAACTATAGCCACCAATGCATTAGATAGCATGCCACCTCAAGTTTAAAGATTATATGGACAATTATAAACTAGATGATCAGACATTAACTAGTGGATAAAACCCATGTGTCTATCATCTAATGTCATTGTTCGACTTACTCATCTCTTAAGTGTCCACATGTTATCATGACAACACATATCTGTAGTGTGAGACTTACTACCTCCATACCAATAAGTATCTCATACTTGTCATGGATGACAACAGAGGTGACAGTCGCTCCGGATTAATGATGTTCCTACCAATAATCCTATAACCGTGGACTATCTTTAAAGTCTATGACAAAAAGAATTTGTCTCCAAATTCTCAAACTCTTTGAGAATAGATTCTGTTACATAGAACTTAAGGAACATATATACATAATACATTGAAATGAAACTAATAATTAATCAAAAACATATATATTAATAGCCATTAATAGATGAAGATTACAAATATATATAAAGTACATACTCTAGGGCATACACTGCTAACAAGCATATCCTTTATCTGACTTCTCATTTCTCTAATTCATTCATAATACAAAAAATAATTAAGAGGAAATCACTCTAAAATTTGACCTATACGGAACCCCATGATTGGAAATATTATGAAACACATGGGCTACTTCCTTAGTTTGGGCTTTGGGAAAAATCAACAAGGAATATGGTCCTTCAATAACTTCAAATCTCCACTCATCTTTTTAGCCTGAGTTATCACCAAATAGATGATGAGATTGAAGAGGAAAAGGCTAAAGCTAGAGAAAGATCTGCTATAACCAAAAGCAGAGGAGAAGTTGACATCTTCATGAAGTCTTACTTTAAGACATTTAATGGGTACTTTGTAAAAAAGGGAGAGATAGTTCCTTATTGTGCTTTTCTCGAGCCATGGATTTTCCTTGTGACTGGTATAAGAATTCTAGCTTTCAAGCTCTTCTCTAATGTGAAGCTCCAGGCTAAAGAATGTTCTCTAATTTACTCTCTGGCTTATGACTATGAAGATAATATGGAAGTTAGCCTCTTTAGTGAAATAATTGTCCTGACTGACTAAGAGGAGAAAATTGACCTTTCCACTCTAATCAAGAATGCACTGGGAAAGCTCAACAACTAAATTTATGAAACATAAGTGGATGAATCTAAATTTGAGACTGGGACTGAGACTGAATCTGAAAGTGATATTGAGTATGAGTCCTCTTCTTCTTTATCATCTTTTGAGTCTGAATATGATGTAACTGATCCATCAGGTTTTAATTATAAACATGATGTAATTGTGGACCTTTCCCCGATTTCAATCAATAAACCAATTGATGAATCTAACCTCAGTCAAATAGAAAAAGAGAATAAAATAATAAATGAAATAAAAGATGTAGTTAAAGAGCCCATAAACACTGGTACTCATGACATGAAAAATACATACATTGAATCTACTTGATCAAATAAATAGGACACTGAGTCTACCATCAAGAGATTCAAAGACTACTTTGCTTGGAAGCCCAGCGACATAACTGGACTCGATCCAAGCATCACCATTTACAAGATTCTAACCTATCTAGATTGCAAGCCTGTCAAACATAAGCTCAAGTGCACAAAAGCAGCATGGTCTCTCCCGATCAAGGAAGAAGTGTCCAAATAACTCTCACATCAGTTCATCAAGCCAATTAGTTATCGGTCTTGGTCAGCGAACATCATCCCAGTACCAAAGAAGGATGGGAAGTTTAGAATGTGTGTGGACTATCGAAATCTGAACAAAGCTTTCCCTAATGATGATTTTCCACTACCCCACATAGACCTCCTAGTCGAAGTATTAGCTAGCTCAAAATTGGTTTCCTTAACTGATCTGGGTGTAGGGTATAATTAAAATTTGGTTCATCCTCCAGACAAGGAGAAGACAACCTTTATCATAGAATAGGGCACTTACTGTTATAGAGTAATGCCATGCGGGTTGAAAAATGCCAGAGCCACCTACCAAAGGATGGAAACCATAGTCTTCCATGATATGATGCATAAAGGGGTGTAAGTCTATGTCGATGATATGGTCCTTAAAGGTGCTACTTCCGAACAACATCTACAAATATTGGAGAAGTTCTTCCTTGGACTTTGATAGTATAATCTCAACCTTAATCCTAATAAGTGCATATTTAGAGCCTCATCTAAAGTGTTCCTTGGATACTTGGTAAGAAATAAAGGGATTGAATTTGATCGTACAAATCCACAGCTATTCTCAATATGCCACCTCCTAAAATTGAAAAGGAGATTAGTGGCTTTCTAGGACGTCTCTAATACATCAGTCAGTTCATTAACTAATTACCAAACACTTCTGGACTGATATTCAACCTACTTAAAAAAATCCTCTAAATAGTAGAATGAGGAATGTTAAAAGGTCTTTGAGCAAATTAAGGAGTATCTTCTGAATATATCAGTCCTATAACTTCATAGTCTATACTAACCATTACTACTTTACTTGACACTCACTAATGAAGCCATGGAGGCAATGTTGGCATAAAACGCCCTAGATTTCCATAAGGAGAATGCTATCTATTATTTAAGCAAGAGGATGCTGGACCATGAGCTCAAATACAACTACATTGAGAAACTTTTCCTAGCTCTGGTATGGGTGTGTCACAAACTCAGACACTGTCTGAGGGCATACATCACACATGTCCTCACTGTTCAGAGTCCATTCAAATACCTCATAGAGAAACCTATCCTAAATAGTAAGATGGCTAGTTTGATGGTGGTCCTATCAGCCTATGACCTTAAATACGTGCAAAGAAAAGCCATCAAGGGTGGTGTCATTGCCGACCAACTGGCTGCTGCCCCAACAGATGATCAATGGGAAGAACTTGAATTTCCCGATGAAGACATCCTATTCCTCCAAATTGAAGTATGGAAATTATACTTTGATGGAGTTTCCAATCACAAAGGATGTGGCAGTGGGAAGGTGTTCCTTACACCTACTGGCAAGAGCTTACCTCTGGCCATAAAACTAAACTTTGAGGTAACAAACAATGAGGCTGAGCATAAAGCATTTGTATCTAGATTAGAGTCAACCCTTTAGATTGGAATCAAGAACTTGAAAGTCTATAGAGATTCCAACCTTATAGTCTCCCAAGCTCTGGGAAAATGGAAAATAAAAGATTAGTGGTTGGTTTGTTAACATAAGTGCCTCGAAGAGTTGGCCAATAGCTTTGATATTTTGTGCTTTCATTATCTGCCAAGAATTTAAAACATATTTGCTGAAGCATTGGCAACCCTCACATCCATGATAGAAATATGTGATGGGTTCATTATTCATCCTATTTTGATAAGCAATAAGCGTCAACCAAGTTTCCAAGCTAATTGCATCAATATCCAAGAAGCTAGAGAAAAACCTTGGTACTTAGACATTTACAATTATCGCACAAAAGGCGTTTTAGTAGTGTATGCCCTAGAGCTTACACTCATCATGTGAATGTAAATGAAAACCTTAACTGGCTTTAGTATATAAGTTTTTTAAGTGAAAATATTCCTTATATCAAACGTATATATATCCCTTAACTATTCAGAAGGGAATCTATTCTCAAGGAGTTAGAGAATATAGTGATAGATTTCCCTTTTAATAAATGCTTTAAAAGTTGTTCATGGTTATAGGATTATTAGTAGGGGCACCATTAATCTGGAAGACCATCACCTCTGTTGTCATTAATGATAAGTATTAGATACTTATTAGTATGGAGGTAATGAGTCTCATGCTACAGACATTTGATGTTATGACAACACACGAGCATACTTATGGTATGAGTAAGTTAAACAGTGATGTTAGATGATGAATATATGGGTTGTTACCTATCAGTCAATATTGCATCATCTAGATCATGGTTGTGCATATAATACTTAGACTTAAAGTGACATGTTATTTGGCATATTGGTGGCAATGGTTTGTTATTGCTTACATACCAATGCTCATCAAGTGTTGGTATATGGAATGTGGTGGCCATAATTAGTGGTATGTTGGGATAAGTGTTTAACCAAGAAATGATTCATTAACTTGGGTAACCAAGGAAGGAATCCTATGATTTTTAGTTATTCTTGATATGCAAATCCCTGGACAGGGTGGATAAGGTTCACTAGAAAGAGTTTCTAGTTGGAAGCGATTTATTGAGAACTCATACCGGATAGAAGTCATATGATTTAGCACATAGGATTTGACTTCTTCCATGACCCTAGCTAAGATTGGGAATCTGTAATGAAGGGATTTAAGTGCATGGTAATTATGATCGAGAGGTTCATGCTTATGTCAACGATATGATCACTGACATTCATTTCTAATTTGGTAGTCATGATAAGTTATGCTAGACGTCACTCATGACTTATGGGACTAAGTGTGGAATTAGGTTAACACACTTAGTGGGAAGAAAAGAGTTTTCTTTATCCCATTACTAATTAGAATATGAATCTAGTAAGTCACATACCAAATGGTAACCCCATTGGCTTGTATGTATCATATTAATGATTAATTAAAGAGTTTAATTAATTATTAATGATGCTAGAATTAAGTATGTAATTAAATTTACGGGATCCTAACATGTCTAAATGCTTAATTCACAAGAGAAAATTTTCAATTAAGTCTTAGTTTGTATGAGTTACAAATGGGTATGAATAATTGAAATGGTTTTGGACAAACATTAAAATAATTAAGTTTAATATGAGATGTTAGCTTAATCCACATGAGATGTGGTTAATTAAGGTTTAAAGGTGATTCCTACTAATTATATACTTAATCTAGTTGAGTAATTGACTAATCATTTAGTCAAATATCAACTAGAACAAGTAACAATAATCTTCCAACAAGGCTCCTTAATTTAAGGAATACTGGTTGGATAAGTATGAGGTATAAATAGCTAAAGGCTTCATCTTTTTGCCTAACACTTTCATTCACTCTAAAGTAATTAGAAGATGATGGAGAAAATATTCATTATCATCTCCAATGAGCTAGAAAGAGAAGCTCTCTAAGATTTAGAAAGAGAAAGCTTCAAATTCACACTAAATTGAGTGAAGAAGTTTATTTTGAAGAGAAGTTCTTCAAATACAAAATTATCTTCAATTAACCCTTGGGAAGGATTGTGGAGTAGCTTTAATGTCCAAAGCCATCCTCAAGTCTCAAATTCTCAAGTAAAGAAGCAAGAATCAATCATTCGGGTAACCTATGAGAGAAGGTTCAAGCTTCTTGAAAAGAATTAGAGAACAAGCTTTTGGGAAAATCTAGGTATGTATCAAGATAGAGGCTTCACTTTTAGGGAGCTTAATGAAGGAGGGTGATAGGTATTTTTGCTTCTAACCTTTCTTAGTTGAACTTGTGTTTTGCACACAATTGGTGAGAATATCCATTGTTGAAGTTATGGGTCCTTTATAGGTTTAGTCATTAGTCAAAGAGTTTGATAAATGTCTAAACCTTCTATGTCAAAAGGGTTTTGACATAGAATTGATTTTCAAAGTGTTTGAAATATCATATGATTTTTCCAAAAGAGTTTTGACAAAATGATTTACTAAAACCCTAGGTTAGGGCAAAGTTTCAAAGAGTTTGAAATATTGCCTAACCTAATTTTCTTAAAAGAGATTTAACAAAGTTTATTTTTCAAAAAAGTTTTGAAAACTAGAATGTGAATCCTTTCATGGGGTTCAACCTTCCCTTTCAGTCACTTCCACTACGCGGCTTGTATATTTCACCCTTCAAGGTGAATGTCCTAAAGGTACTTCCAAATCAGAAAGGAGAGCCATAAGGCAATTGGCCAGTAGGTATATTCTAAGGGGTGACATTCTATATAAAGAGACCTAAAATGGTCTCCACCTAAGTTATGTTTTTGACGAAGAGGCCAATAAAATCATGTAAGAAATCCATAGTGGGACAGATGACACCCACATGAATGGTTGGGCACTATTTCATAAAATCATGAATCAAGGCTACTACTAGCTAATAATGAATAGGGATTGTGCACAATTTTCCTAAATGTGTCCTAAATAACAAAAGTATGCTAAACTCCAAAAGCTCCCCTCTTCTCTACTTAATCCAATTTCCACTCCTTGGCCCTTTGCCATTTGGGGCATTGACATCATTAGAAAGATATCACCAAAGTCTTATAATTGACATGAATACATCTTAGTGGCCATTGACTACTTCACCAAATGGTTTGAAGTTGTGCCTTACCAAGTCCTGGACTCAAAGCAGGGTGCCCAATTCATTAAGACGAACATCATCACAAGGTATGGTGTCCCACACAAGATCATTTCAGACAATGACTCCCACATCCAAAAAGAGGTTGTCACTCTCTTAAAGAAAGAAAAGATAGAAGATCACAGGTCTTCACCATATAGACTTCAAACCAATGGAACGGTTGAGGCTGCCAACATAGCCTTGAAGAATATGCTTCAAAAAATTATCAGTAACCACAAAGGTTGGCACCTACACTAGCCAAGTGCCCTCCTTGGGTATAAAACTACATACGAATTAGCTACTAAAGCTACACCATACTCACTAGTATATGGAATGGAAGCAGTCCTCCCCATAGAGTTACAAATTTAGACAGCAAGAGTTCTTCGAGAAGCTCAGATCTCTGAACTTGACTGGCAACAAACCCACTCCGACCAACTCAACCTAATCAATGAGAAAAGGTTAGAATCACTTCATCATACTTAGAATTATCATATAAGGCTTGTAAAACATTTCAACAAAAGGGTTCGAAGTCATAATCTTTAAAAAGGCAACCTAGTCCTAAAAGAAATCATATTAGTCATACAAGACCCTTGATCAAAATTCAGACCTCCTTAGAGTGGACCATACATCATCAAAAAGATCATGTCAGATAGAGGCATCATCCTAATGGATGTTGACAGAAATGAATTCAGTCATTTGACTAACCTCGACCAGCTCAAGAAATACTTCATATAGTATTCTTGTTGTATGAGCATGCATTCAGGCATCACTTCACTAAAACAAAAACTGCATAAACCTGATTCTCCAAAAATTATCATGTTCTTCATCTTTTCAAAAATCTATTGTAAGGAGATACGTAGGCAGCCTTTACACGCATGGTCCAAAGCATTCAATAAAATTCAATTTTTCTACTCATTAAGCTCTTTAACATTGTATGCATGAGTTAAAAATGAAAAAAAAAAAAAGAAACAAAATTGAAAAAAGAATGAAATTCGCTAAGATGAAAACCCAAGTGGGCAGCTCAGGCAAAATTTAGGGTACAGCCTACTAGATTGAAAATAAAAAAGGTGGTTTAGGCAATAATCAAGGCAGTTTGCTAAGTTGAAAACCCAAAAAGAGTGGCTTAGGAAAAATTAAAAGCTTAATAAAATAAAATACATTTTATTGAGATCTTATTCATCTTTTGGAACATCCAAAATAAGATATTTGAGATAGAAAATCAAAAGAAAATAAAATAAATAATGTTTTATTTTTCCTAAAGTCTTATTTTTCTAAGTCAAAACTCGGACTTGGCCTTCTCTCTTGGTCAAAAGAGCATATCGTTTCCCATTTTCCTTCAGTCAACATGCTTCAATCCACCACTCGAGGTACTCTAAGAGCTTACCATAATCATCACTTAGGATAATCATTACCCTTATAACATCTTGAATCCAACTAGAAAGAACAGCTTTAGCCACTCAGTCATTCATAATACTAGCTGCAAAAAGTGGACCATCTGGGGGAACATCCTAATCATGTCCCATCTAGGAAAGAACTTAAGTATCCTGATAACAAGTTACCTCCTTGAAACCAAGCAGATAAATGTGCTTAAAACCTTGGTTCCTTGGTATTAACTGCTTGATAACATACCAGTCAAGTCTCCAAAGCAAATCAGAGGGACTCAGCTCCATCAGCCAACTAATCCAATCCTTCTCTATAGGAAAATGGATAGCAATACTCCGAGTGTGATACTAGAATGTAGAATAGTCCTATCTCTCAGGGCCAAGGATGATCTTAAGATGGTCTCTCAACCAAATCTGAAAGCAAATTTGAAAATCAAAATAGCCTCAAACATGCTAAAATAGACAAGCAAAAGGAAAGATTTGGTACCTGGAGCGAAATCGGGCTAAGGTCTAAGGTCTCTTTGTGCAGTAATGATGATTGAAGCTCAGCAGTTTCTCAGCCAAAATCATGCCTAAAATTGATTTTCCCTCACCCATCTAGGGTCTCAGCTCAACTACCTTAGCATCTCTCCATCCAACCGGGCCAATAAAAATATAACCCACAGTTAAATCGAATGCATAAGCTTTTAGCCTCCAAGCTAAAAAAACTGGATCACCTCTCTCTTTTCCCAAAACATGTTGGCCAAAGCAGGTTGGTCAGCAAAATCATCTTTCACCATACCCGAAGCAGCCTCAGTGCTTAAATCCAAAAGTCATGCAAAAGAGTTAAATTAACTTACCTGTTCAACTGGAACAGCCAGGTCAGCCTCGGGGCTTGTACCGAGAAAATATGATAACTCCTCAAAAGTCAGACACATTTCGTCCATACCAACCCCAAATCGGAAAATGTGGTCAACAGGATCCTAAAATCTAATATAAGCATTCAAAAATTCCAAGTCAATTCTGGTGCCTCTAAGTGTTGGCAAAGCACTCATGCCATACTTTTTAAGGTTGATTCTACTCACTTGGTACAATTTCTTACACCAGCCATGCATCATATGACTAAATTATGGTTCCATTTGTGAGGGAAACTCACAAAATACTTTGTTTCACAAAAAATAAATTTTCATGAGAAAAATTCTACACAATTTCAGGAATAGCTAAATTTCTTTAGAAACATCAAACTTTTGCAAGGTTTTTACAAAAACAAAGACCTACAATGGGCCATACTCAACAACCATCTCCCTCCAAATCGTGGCATCATCTAACACATATATGGGGCAACGTCTCAAGTGACTCTTCTCCCATAATGCAAAGGTTCTACAACTATCTATCAAATCTGAGAATCTAATGAAGTCAATGCCTCACATGGCACAACTTTGACATCCAATAAGCGCATAAGTTCATATGGCATGATCATCAAGATTCGCATGACAACTCTAACACTAGGCATCCCAAATTGGCACATCGTAAGCCTAGAAGTTGACATGGCACAAGCCCTTAATTTGACATGGAAATAAGCTTAGAAACTGACATGGCCATAAGCCTTTAATCTGACAAAGTGATAAGACTAGAATCTGACATGGCATGGCAACAAGCCTAAAAGATGACATAGTATTGTCACAAGTCCAAAAACTGATATGGCATCGTCACTAGCTCAGAATCCAATTGTGAACCATTAATTTTTAACCTCTAAAATCATCGATTTCCTTATGATTCTCAATTAGACTTAAAAGTTTGGGAACATAACAGGGGTCAAGGGGGCAGCACCCCTTAATGCATTTAGGGTAGCCCTTGAGATGAAAATTTTAGATAATAAGATTTACATAGTAAATTTTCCATGTATGGATATATTAAAAACCTATATTTTTGCTCCATCAGATTCACCATATCAATACGAGCCCATAGTTTCAAGCCGCGCTCAAATCGGACCTCAAACAAACTCAGAAAATTAAAAAAAAAATGACTGGAACCAAATTAGACTGGACCAGACCTAGAAACCCAGGCCCATGCATTTAGGCCCAAACACATGAGTTCCAAAGATCTAATTTTTCCAACATGATTTTCTATAAATTCAACCATCCGGGTTAGTTTTTAGGACTTCATTTTATTTACTTTCAGATCTCTGTTTAGACTTTCTACTTTTGTTTCCAAACCTGTATAGACAATTACAAACACTACCTAAAACATCTATAAGGCATAATGAAGACTCCTTTTGGATTTTTCAAGCCTTCAGCAAGCCAGTTCTGAAGTCTCACAAGCCAAAGGTAAATATGGTATAGTATTTCTTGTTATATTGGTTCTAAATTAAGCCCTAAAACTAACTATGCAATTTTAATTAATCAAATTTCATTTTTCTAAAATAAATCATACTAAAACCCTAAAATTGATTAGGCAAACTCACATTAATCAAAAATCAATTTTAATCAAAATTAAATTAATTAAAAGCCTATTGGTTAATTCTTTTAATATTAAAACTAATTAACTTCTGAACCAATCAAACCACCACCCATTGTTTATCAGAATAACCCCACCCTTCACGATAAGGAATAATGACATGGGGTTTGATTACTATTCAAGGGATACATCGGCAAGCCTGTTCATAAGACTTCAACTCCAAAATATATTTTTCTTTATTTTTTCTTTTTACTTGTTTTATTATTGTTGTCACTATTATTGGTTCCATTTTTTTTATGCTTGTTCCAATTGGTTAGACTATTATTATTATATTTGGATCTGTGTTAATTTTAGAGAATGTGTGCCTTTCCCAGATCTTTTTGGACTGAAGAAAGGATCCCCTGAGCTATTATTATTTTGATGTAATGATTTTATTTTGTTTATTCCACTTCTAGTCCGTACTTGGGGATGTGTGCCTTCATTAAAACTCTTAATGGGCTAGAGGAAAGATCCCTATTTAATTCCTTTATTATCACTTTTTTCTTTATGGTTGTCATGAATATGATTATCTATTCATGCATCATATTTTCCATGCTTTAACTATTTATCCATCATGTGGTATTCCATTCATACATGAAATCAATTTTAACTGAAACCATGCATGTTTTTCTTAAGCCAACACTGTTTAGAATTGGAAAAATTCATTTTATAAACGTTTTATTGAATCACGAATTCCTGAACCCAACTATGGTTCGAGGGCCAACCTTTTTCAAAATAATTGGGTAAAATGTCACGTTTTTCAAATGGAGTTCAAACTGGTTTCTTAATCACTAAGGAAAATAGCTTTTCTTAAAGATTAAGTGGGGACTCAAACACATCTCATATGCACACCAACGAACACATGTGGAAAGTACAAATGTGGCAACTATCCATAACCATGATGCCATGCGCAATCTAACCCCACGTAGTCAATTTCCTCGGGCCATAAACTCTAAGTCGCATTAGGAAATCCCATGGGCTCGGACTGGGCCTTACAACTAACACTTGCCCCTAAGTCAACCAATGCTTTTTGAATATTTAAACTACCTACAAGATAAGGAATAGTAAAACTCCTTAGGTCTTTAAGCTTTAGAGGTAGCTTAACAATGTTGTATGATCTCTTCTCTAACATCTGTACCATAGACACCTCCTCTAACTTCTCTTTCTTCTTAAGCATCTCCTCCAAAGTTTTCACATACTTTGGTATATGCATTAAAGATTTGACCAAAAGGCATATTTATATGTAATTAAGTAAAAAGAATTAGGAGCTTACCTAGATGGGTATCCAATTTTCTTTGCATCAAATGTGCAGGAAAAGGAATAGGAGGTGCATATTTTAATTACTGATACTTTGAATCTATACATTCCTCCTTCCTCTCAACCAACTTTTGTACTTGCTTAACCTCAACCACTATCATTAGCTTCTTTTTCTCAATGTAATCCTAACTAATAACAAAGATTGCCTGCTCAGGTTGGCTAGGTAACTTACCTCTTTGATTCACTTTCAATCAAATGGCCACTTGGCCAAATTGAGTCTCAATTCTCTTTACCGGTGCCTCAAGTGAATCCAATCATATATTAATGGACTTTTAAGCTTGAGCACTAGCTTGAATAAATGTGTTCAAGCTATTTTCCATGGTAGATAGGAGTTGGCCAAAATTAGAAGACTCACGTTGGTGTTGTTTCCCCCTTTATATCATTTGATGTAGGAGCTATTGTTGAGGTTTTTATGGTTGGTTATTGTTCCTCCAACCAAAATTGGGATGATTCCTCTAACTAGGGTTGTATTTATTAGACTATTGATCATTTTAATCCCTAGGTTGGTATCCGTCCAAAGCTTTCACTTCCTTAGTCTCACCCTTAAAAGACTTATAGCTTGTAGGACACATATTTGCTCCATGGCCATAAATATAACAAACCCCATAAACTTGTTAGACTTAATTAGGTAAATTTTCTTTCTATTTTAGCATCTTAACATGGCGAGTAAGGTCAACTATTTGCATTACCATATCCTTGTTATGTGAAACTTCTTGAGCTATAGCTCGCCACCCCCTAACACTCTTTTTTTAGGAGTTAGCTCCAAGCATCTTAAATAATTGGACCACCTCATTAGTTGTAATCTCTCTCATTGAGCCTCCAAAAAAATTATCCACAATCCTTTGATTTTGATATGTCAACTCATCATAAAATAATTGGTTGAGCATTTGAAGAGGGAAGTGGTGATGTGGACACTGAATATGTAACATCTTCAATCTTTCATAAGCCTCTTGAAAAGGCTGTCCATCCATTTGTGAGAAAATAACAATCTTTGTGTGAAGGTCAACCGTCTTCTGATATGAATAGAACTTTTGTATGAACTTGTCATAAACCTCTTCCCAAGTTGTGAGGGAATCAAGGGGTAGGGTCATTAGCTAAGTCTTTGCACCATCTTTCAGGGTTTATGGGAAACATCTCAGTTTTAGTTAATCCTCTATCAGACCTTGAAAAGGAATGGTTTGAATAATGGAGTAGAAATCCTTTATCAAGTTAAAGGGATCCTCATTGTCCACTCTGTAGAACAACGGTAACATGTTATAATGGATATTGATTTAAGCTCATAATTCCTCGAAGCCGTGTCCAAACATGTACAAAAAGTAGATGTGTTTAGATCGGCTTTGTAAACTCTTTCATTAACCTTCTCTCATCCCTCATGATTCTTGGAGGATCAATAATTACTTGGTCTTTATGGCCTTGATTCACTAGATATATAATATCTTTCCCTCTTTGATCCTCAGGTGGGATATCAATGGCTTGTGGATCATCAGTTTTCTCCAGCCCCCTATTTTCCACTCCAATCCTTTGTATATTATCAACCAAAAGAAGAAGTTCTCCTTCAAAAGATCTTCTTCTATTCATAAATTTTGAAAAAATAAAAAGGAAAACAAAAGCAACAAACATAAACTAAAAATATTCATACGAATAAACTAATAACGCCTAGCTAGTTCCCCAGCAACGGTGCCAAACGTTCACCCCAAAATATATTATCCAATAGTGACAACAAGTATAAAGGCTATTGTAGTATACATTGAGAACCCAAGGTCAGATTCATAAGGAACTTGCATCGGGTTATTGATTTGTTTTACAAATTTGCAATAAAAGTTAAAGGACTTTTGCTTTTGGTAAAGTTAATAAGTAATTGAACAAAAGCAAGGAAATAAAAGATGCTTAAATGCAATAATATGAATGGGTTTAGATATCTAACAATCCATAGTGAATCTTCTATTAATTAAAGCAGTTGGGTAAATTGATTATGCCAAATGATCGAATTTATGATCCAACCATTCAATTGAACTTATTCTACTAGCAATCGCATTCATAAAAGTAATCTAAAGAAAAAATGCATCAAACATTGAATTTAATCCTAAAGCTTATATTTCTAATTCATTTTAGAATCTCAATTGAATGGGTTCTGGGTTTGGATTGCCACTCTTGCTCCATCACCCAAACCCTTAACAAACAAATTGGTGATTGAGTAATAGTTTATAATCATTAAATCAATTCAATCAAGAAAAAGTTTAGTAATATCATAGAACCCAATCACTATCATTCATATAAAGATTACTTCATGCTCAATCTCTAGACGAAGGAGAATTTAGCTCATGATTATTTTAAATCTCAACAAATTAATAATGAAATTCAATGGAAACATGATTAATCTCTTAACACACAGTTTACCCAAAGAAAACTAAAGTTGAAAAGATAAGAAAATAAACATCAAGATAATTATAGAAATTCTCAATACCCTTGATAACTTTCAACTTTAATCTTGATTACAAGCCAAATCTTAATGACAATCCAAGAAATATATGAAATTGTAATGAAATCTATGAGAAAATTGAGTCTAAACCCTCTATTTAGTGTATCTATCTCTAAATTTGTTAAAAATTACAAAATAGAATGACCTAAACAAGTGAAAATTATAGATTTATAATCGCCAATAAATTGCATCTACACAGCCTAATTGCAAATGCATGTGCCTGTATAAACACTTTATGCCCATGCAAGTGAAAAAGGCTGATCCAGTGAGCGGCACAGCTAGAATCATCACATATGGCCCAAATCCATTGTTTCATGGGGTCATAAGCTAGCATTTTTGGCTCATCTTCCATACAGTGCACAGTACAGCCTAAATGGACTTGCTCGGCCTCATGCAAGGTTAACACGGTTGGTACAACAACTATTTTCATTGGAACCTCCAAAATTTGCCTTCTTCGATTTTCTTTCACTCAGAAACCTTATCTTTCCATCCAAAAATACTATTTTCGCATGGCGTGGGATTTTATTCCCATTCTATAGGATACGCCAACAAGCCATTCAGGCTTCAACTCCAAAAATCTCTTTTCTTTTATTTTTACTTTTATTTTTTATTTGCTTTTTACTATTTTCTTTCAATATGTTATTTATTTTTCATTTTTTTTCATTTTATTATTTATTCCATTTATTTTATTTTAATTATATATCTTTCTATTACTTGCCTGTTATAGCGACAACTGAGGCAACTCCTTCTTGGCACATATTTGCTAATGGAGGATTTTGCCTGATTTATTTCCTAACCCGTCTGTTGTTAGTGAAGTAAATTTTTCCTTTAATTTTGTTTTAGTTTATTTTATTTTCCTTTTGTTATTATATTCCTATTATTTTTATTTCTTTATTTTAATGCCTATTCAAAAGGGGAATGTGTGCCCTTCCTATACCTTATAGCTATTGGAGGGATCCCCTCCCCGTCTATTTATTATGTATTTAAATTTCAATTATTTTATTATTTTGTTGCCTTTGGGGATATATGCTCTCCCTTGTACCTTCATGGCTAGTGGAGAGACCCTTATTATTTTTATTTATTTTTCTATTTTTATTTTTTTTTTCATCTCTTTAATTTGTCATTCATACTATGTTCTGATCATGCATCATTTTTAAATGCTATAACTGTTCATATACCATAATATTATTGACATGCATACATGAATAAAATTCTTAATCAGTCCATATGATTTAGAGCCAAATGGTGTAGAAAAATAAACATTTTTCTAAAAATTTGTATCAATCACGAGTCTCTGAATCCATCATTTGGTTCGAAGCTTTTGTCCTTTTTTCCAAATGGACAAATTAATATTTTTATGGAGTATTAATCAAATTGGTTTCTTAATCACCATGGAATGAAACATTTTTCAAAAGTATTAAAAGCCGACTCACACTCACACTATGCACCTAACAGGCCCATAAGGGGTTCTCTTCATGTAAGACTCAACAACTGACACCATGCATAATGTGGCCCCCCGTGCTTGGTTTTCTCAAGCCAAAAAGTTCGAGGAATGCTGATGCCATCTGAGGGTTGGGGCCTCACACCTATCACTATTGAGCTTCCACCATTTCAAAATGTCAAGCTCAGCATCGTCATCCAAATCTAATATAGCTTCATCAAGGTAAGATTGATGCTCATTTTCCTCCACTTATTTCCAACTTATGTTACTTAAACTTGGACTTAAGCAGGGACTTCCCAAGGAGATATAAAGATTAAGAAGAAGAGTTTGTGATGATTGAGAAGAGGATTCTAATTAAGACCCATATTTAGCATTGTATTCAGTCAATAAATATACAATGTTAACTCAACATCTATATAGAGCTTAAACTCACTAGTTTCCACATACATTTCTTTGAAAGAATAAGAAATGTATCCTAGTTTCAGACTGGGATCTAAATTAGTTACAAAGAAAATCATTTTTTTCATTTTTGAGGATCCCCTAATACTTTTAAAATTCAGAAAGCATGTTTTTCCCCAAACTTTCTACCTCAACATAAGTATGAGATTCCATGCTTTTAAGCATGCAATGTAAGTTAAATATTTCAGGAAAGAATGTATTACCAGTGACATAAAAACCCTAAAACCTTAAGAGTTAAGTGATAAAAAGACTCAAGGCATCTAAACATTTTCCTACAATATGCGCAATCTAAAGGATCATCAACATTTCTGCTCCCACCCAAATTAGAAATCAATAATGAATCATCATCCTCATACTTCTCAAAAAAAAGATTGATATAAATAGGCAGTATTTAGCATAAGGTAGGTTAAATTCCACCTAGTTAGGACATCTAGACTCAAGGACTTCTCATTTTTATTTCCTAACAAAGCATTGATTTCTTTAAAATTCCTCAATCTTTGAGTAGAGTTTTTAACATACATAATAAGAACCCTCACTTTCTTAATTGAATAACTAGCATCTTTCAAACCATCCTGAATAACTAAGTTAAATATATGTGTAGTGTATCTCATGTGCAAATATTTACACTCAGAGACAGGTACTACCCTAATTCATTATTCTTTTTGTAAAAAAAAAAAGACATAACAGTATCATTACTACAAGCATTGTCAACTATGATAGTGAATACATTATTAAAGCCTCAATCAAGAATTATAAACTTAATGGCCTTACCTGAAGGAAATATTACAGAGTTGTGTAGCGGAAGCAGAAAAGGAAAAATCAAATTGGGAAATGATTCAAATTCTGATTTTCAAAAACTTTTTCAAAAATATAATTTTGTTAAAACTCTTTTAACCTAATTTTTTTAAAAGAGTTTTAGCAAAATTATGTTAGGCAATTATTCAAACACTTTGAAACATTGCCATAACCTAGGGTTTGAGTATAAAATTTTTTGTTAAAACTCTTTTAACAAATTCATTAGAAATTTTCAAACACTTTGAAAATCAAGTTCTATGTTAAAACTCTTTTAACTTAGATGGTTTAGTCATTTATCAACTCTTTGATAAATGTCTAAACTAAGGTTTGGACCCTTAACATCAACCAAGGATATTATAACCAATTTGTGTGCAAACCCAAATTGAACAAAGAAAGGTTAGAAGCAAAAATATCTCTTGCCCTCCATCGTTAAGCTCCCCAAGTGTGAAGACTCTAGCTTGAAACATACCTACTTTTTCCCAAAAGCTTATTCACCAATTCTCTTTAAGAAGCTTGAATCGTCTCTCTTTAGTTACCCAAATGTTTGATCCTTGCTCCTTTACTTGAGAACTTAAGACTTGAGGGTTGGCCTTGGACTTGAAAGCTTCTCCACACTCCTTTCTCAAAGGTAATAAGAGTTTGTATTTGAAGAACTCTTCTTCAAAGCAAACTTACTCTCTCAATTTAGTGTGAATTTCAAGCTTTCTCTCTCTAACTCTTAGAGAGTTTCTATCCCTAACTCAAGGAAGAAGATGATGAATAGTTTTACCATCTCTTCAATTGGTTTAAGTTTGTTGAATGAATTAGGCAAAAAGAAGACACATACCTTTTATACTCCATAATTCTCCAACAACTTTTCCTTAAATTAAAAAAAAAAACATGTTAGAAAGAATGATTGCTTGTTTTAGTTGAAATTTGACTATTTGACAAGTCAATTAGTCAACTAGATTAAGCATATAATTAGTAGGAATCACCTTTAAGTCGTAATTAACCACATCTAATGTGGATTAAGCTAACATCTCATGTTAAGCTTAATTATTTTATTTGTTTGTCCAAAATAATTTCAATTAGTCATCCCCATTTGTATCTCATACAAAGTAAGACATAATTGAAATTATCCATTTATGAATTAAATATCAAGACATGCTAGCATCTTTATAAGTTTAATTACATGTTTAATTCAATCATCATTAATAATTAATTAATCATTAATATGATTCATACAAGCTAATGAGAATTACTATATGGTATGTGACTTACAAGGCTTATGTTCTAATTAGCAATGGGATAAAGAAAACTTTTTTCTTCCCACCAAGTATGTTAAACTAATTGCAAACTTAGTCTCATAAGTCGTGAGTGACGTTTCACATAACATATCATGACTACCTAATTAGAAATGAATGTCGGTGATCATATCCTTTATTATTGCATGAACATCTTGATCACAATTACCATGCACTAGAATCCCTTCATTAAGGATTCCCAATATTAGCTAGGGTAATTGAATAATCAAACCCTATATGCTAGATCATATGACCTCTATCTAGTTTGAGTTCTCGATAAACCTGGTTACTATTAGAAACTCTTTCTAGTGAACCT
>CAOJBK010355367.1:0-12166 GCA_948294925.1 Codiaeum variegatum | reverse complement strand
GATGACAAGTTTCGACATGAAGATAGGATGGGTGAGCTTCACAAATTTTACAAGAGTTATCGAGAACGAATGCGAAAATTTGACATCTTGAATTACCAGAAGATGTATGCATTAGGTAAGTTCCCTTTCTTCATTCAATTACATTACATTGCATTCCAAATGCTACCTATTAATGTTAAGGACACACTAAATCTAGTTTGGTTTGGTTTCAAAAAGAAGCATGAACTTGCATTTACAATTATTACATCAAAGTTGGAGTTAGAAGGAAACTTACATGTTGTATAATGTTGACCACCTTTTTTTTTATACAACAAAATGTGCAATTAAAATATAGGATTACACTATAAACCGTTCCTCAGTTACTCAGTTCAATTCTTTTGAGTTGCTTCTAATTGTGCATGCTTTTTCCCCTGTAAAGCTACTTTATAGGTATTTTATATCATGTGGACCTAATCAAATTCCTTTTATACGCAAACCGAAATTATATATTGATTCTCCACCCTTTAATTCTTGTCTACATCTAAAATATATAATCTTGCACCAATTTTAATGCTCCATATATGTAATTTTACTTCTAAGCTTGCATCTTTTGTGATTAAACTTCTTTTTAACATAATTGAAATGACTTTTAGTTATTGAGTTTTGTGCGTTGGTTAAAATGACTTTTCAGCTATGGTTAAATAATTACATCTCATAGATTAATGTCATTTATCCTTGGTATTTAATGTAAATGTGTAGGCTTTCTCCAATCAAAGGACCCACTTAAATCTAATTCGTGTCATAAAGCCTCCGCACCAGCATTGACATCCCTTCTTTCGCAGAAGTTCCTGCTAGGCAAGCCAAAAAAGTCCATTTCTGATCCAATGATGAGCTTCATTAAGGAATTGCATACTGATTTGGAAATGGTTTATGTTGGTCAAATGTGCCTCTCATGGGAAATCCTTCATTGGCAGTATGAAAAGGCCTTGGAGATATGGGATTTGGACCCTCATGGTATGCGCCGATACAATGAAGTTGCTGGCGAATTTCAGCAGTTCCAAGTGCTTATGCAGAGATTTATAGAGAATGAAGCTTTTGAAGGTCCAAGAGTTGAGAATTATGTCAACAAACGATGTATTATGCGTAATCTCCTTCAGGTCCCACTAATAAGAGGTAAAATTATACTAAAACGTATCTCACAAATGAATACTGAAATATGCTAAGTGGTAGTTGCAACATGAATAACACTTTGAGCTAAATGGGGCCTAGCATACCAAAAACAACCAAACGATGCAAATTTCTTGATTTAGCAGCAAAAATCAGAAACGCATTGACTAACACAAAAAGGATAATTGTTTCTGCAGAGGATAAGAAGGCAAGAAGAAAAGAAAAGGATGATAATGCAATTACAAGCGAAACACTAGTAGAGATGATGGAGGAATCAATTAGAGTTTTCTGGAGGTTTGTTCGAGCTGATAAAGAAGCACACAATATTATTCAAAAGGGTCGAAAGGGAACTCAAATTGAACCTCAAGATCCTGAAGAGCTAGAACTTTTGACACAAGTCAGAACAAGTCTGCAAAAGGTTAGGCTCTTATCATTTTTATTACCCTCTTCATTTATAAATGATTGTGTTTTAATCTGTTTTTGTATTTGAATACAGAAGGAGAAAAAGCTTAAAGACATACTGAGAAGTGGAAACTGCATATTGAGAAAGTTTCAAAAACATAATGAAGAAGAGAGTAGTTCAGATCAAGTTCTTTATTTCTTCTCTCAAGTGGATATGAAGTTAGTGTCAAGGGTCCTTAACATGTCCAAAATTACGACAGATCAACTACTTTGGTGTCTCAACAAACTGAATAAGATTAATTTTGTTAGGAGGAAAATACAAGTAGAACCATCTTTTTTGCTTTTTCCTTGCTGAGTACATGTAGCTTAGTTTTTTTTGTTACTGTAAATTGTTTCGCATACCTTAATTCATGTTTAGTTGTTCATAGAGAGAGGGTCTTTTATATATATATATATATAACTACTGAAATTCTGGAATGTAAATTGTTGCATCTCCTCAGATTTGATTTGATAATTAAATCAATTTATTCCAGATCAAGTAATGCTAAAATGGCTAATTTGTGAGTAGCTTGCTTGATTAGTTTCCATTATTTTGTTCTCAATTTGATATGATGTTTTTTTTTTTTATCATACCAAATCATAAAGTAATTTATTTAAAATACTAAATTTCAAAGGGTTATTTAAGAACGCAAATTATTAGGCTGATCCAGAATCGGATAGCTGCTCACTTAACCAACTCGCGCGCATGCTGCCGCCGTAAGCAATTTTTCTTCCGCCCAAATTGTCGGCTAAATATTAGTGAAAACCAGCCATTCGTTTCTTTTTCATAACTCGTCCTTTTCTTTTCATACTTATCATTTTTTTAAAAAAGGTTTTTATTTGTTTATTTATTTTATTTCTAATTTTAATACAAGATTTGCAATAGAATCCTTTTTTTTCTTTTTTTTTTCATATTTTTATATATTTAATATGAGCATTTTTTATCTCTTATATTTTCACAATATATAGTGATTTTATAACAAAATAATTGTTAGTAGGATCTCAAGGCACAAATAATATAAATTTTTATTTTATTACGCTCAACATGGTGGTCCTATGCTATCATAGGTCGCCTAGATAGATTTGACACATTCAACCTGGGCTAGACACTTCAGCTCCACCTCCAATATGGGCGAGATGTTTTGAGCATAGATCCGGTTACTTTGAGCGTAGATCCGCCTCTAATATGGGTGAGACACTTCAAGAGTAGCTCCGCTTTTAATATGGGCGAGACGCTTCGAGAATAGCTCCGCTTTTAACATGAGTGAGACACTTCGAGAATAACTCTGCATCCAATCTAGGCGAGACACTTCAAGTAAATCAGTTATCAACCCACGAACATAATCCATCGTTCATCCTAAAGTGGAAGAATAATCACACAAGAACCTAGTATATAAAATAAAAGGTAAACATAGGAAAGGTTGGAATCTATTATCTTTTTCTACTTCTTCTACATACTTACCCCAAATACCTTGACTGAATTAATTATCGGAGTAGCTATCTAAGCAACGAACTTGGATCCTTCTAACCTTTGTCTTGTAGGTGAATCAGTGAACAAGTCTGGTGTGACGATGTTTGAACCTTAATGGGAGCTAAAACATCATTGGTGCGGTGAGCGTGGACACACCTTCGTGTTCAGTTTGATTTTTTCGGTGACAATGCAGAATCCTCAACTGAGTTTAGACCTAAACTTGGGACTTAATTACTTCTCGGAGGAGCTAAAAGAACGCCTGAACCAGAATGGCCAGAGGAGAGAGCCAGGTGGAAGTGGTGAGCCGGTGGATTGAGAGGCAGAATATAGGAGACAGCCAGTTGACCCACCAGTGAGAAATCTTATCCTAGGTGGAGAATGTGATATGGTGGATCAAGAGGCGGAGCATAGAAGGCAACCAGTCAATTCCCTGTCGAGAAATCCACTCCTAGACAAAGGAGAAGTGAGTGGACATGCCGGTCAAGCAACAGAGCCCCGCCAACCACCAGCAAATCAACAAAGAGTGCCAGAAGGGTAGTAAGCAAGCCTTCACCACCAAGCGCCCAATGTCCAATGTCAACCAGCTAATCCACCTATAGGAAGGCAAGCTACAGTGATAAATCAATTGCTAAACCTCAATAACTCAACTGCAATGTAACAGCTATTTGATGCTTATCATGATCTGGGATGGCATATGGGTGACCTAAGGCAGATGGTGAGCCAAGCTTCCCAACTACCTCCATTGGAGACAGTAATTCCAGAGGCACCCAGAAATGAGGTTGCTTGTCCTGAGCTCCTAGAGAAAAAACTCCATGCCAATGCCCGAAATAAAGAAAAGATGGTGGTGAAAACTAACTCTAATGAGACTTTAAGCTCAGACAGAGAAACTCTAGCTTAACATGCCCATGATATTGACAAGCAAGTGCTGAGTAGAATGGGCATTAAGGGAAAGCTACAGGATTTTGGTCATAACACTGAGTCTCCATTGTCGGAGGCTATCCTAGAGAAATACTATCCTAGGAAATTCAAAATGCCCACTCATTATGACCATTTTGATGGAGCAACATGCCCCACAAATGATTGTGAATAAGTTTCGAACAGAGATTTATGCCCAAACTTACAAGGATCATGTCTTGTGTAAGCTATTTTCATAGGCCCTCAAAGGGGTGGAGTAGAAGTGGTACTTGTCTCTTAAGTCCAACTCCATTAAAAGCTTTAAGCAATTATCCAAGGCTTTCCAAGCTAGGTTCATACCATCTGTGGAGCACACCAAAGTCTCCACGGATTTGATGACAATAAGGTAAAAGAGCGGGGAAAGTCTACAGGAGTACATTGAGAGGTTTAATAAGAGGTCAACATGGTGGAAGACCTATAATATCCCATAGCTTACTCAGCCTTGTTGAACAACACAACCAGTGAGGGTTTATAAGAGAAGCTTTTAGAAGTAGATCCAGATTCATTACAAGAGACCATAGCTATTGCTAGGGGGCAAAGTAGATTGGAGGAAGGGTTATAAGGGCTGACAGAATGTAATTCAAGAAAAAAAAAGTGGAAAAGAGTGATCATGGAAACAAGGGAGGTAGCAGCCATAGGAGTGTGAAAGTGAAAAGATTTAATCCTGAAAAGATTAGACCCTTTACTCCACTCTCCACTTCCTGAACCAATGTACTCATGTGGATTAAAAAAAAATTGGAGAAATTGTCCAATGGCCCAAAAAGATGAGTAATGCCTCAAAAAATAGGCGGGATAGCACCAAGTACTATGAGTTCCATGATGATAAGGGGCATGACACGGAGAACTATTAGAACTTAAAAGAAGAGATTGAAAAGTTAATCCAAAAGAGAGTCCCGGAGGTTACAAAGTTGGTTCAGAAAGGAAGAGAGCCAGAAGAGAAAACTTCGAGTAAGGGATGACATGATGAATCTGATTATAGATCTCAAGACAGAGTGATAGAGGGAGAAATTAAAGTTATCTTTGGGGGGAAACTACGGTGGAGACAGCTATACCCAAAGAAAAAAGGTTGCATGGGACATGAGCTCACCCCATATGGTTAGTTTGATCAACCAGGGACAAGCCACTCCATCTTTTCACCCATCCATTTGGTACCCAGTTATATTTACAGAAGAGGATGCAAAGTATGTTTAGCATCCATCAAATTATGCCTTGGTAATCAAGGGATATATCAACACCTTTAGGGTCAGTAGAATCCTAGTTGATGATGGCAGCTCTATGAACCTGGTTACTATGGAAGTTTTTAGAAAGTTGGAACTGCAAGAGCGTGACATGAAAATTATGGCTACACCCCTAGTAGGAATTGGTAAGCAAACAGTCAAGATAGAAGGAGCTATAACTCTACAGGTGGAGTTGGAGGGAAGACAAGCTTGTTAGAGAGGTGATGATTGCGTTCATGGTAGCGAATATCCCTTTCGAGTATAATTTCCTACTGGAAAGACCATACCTCTATATGGTTAGTGCCATACCGAGCATTTATCACCTGGCACTTAAAATCCCCACTCCACATAGGTTGGCGATAACTTGGGGATATCAAGAAACAGCTAGGCGTACTTCAACACATTGAAAGGGGTATACCTAACCTTGCACCTAGAAAAATCTCTTTCTTTAAGTGAAATGTCATGTGAGCTCAGTGGAGAAACTCACAAGATCTAAATTTGTAAGGACGAACTTATACTTGGGACTGAGATGGAACCATCAATGTTGAATGGAATCACTTCTATGCTAAAAGAGGAGTTGGATGTGTTAGCATTGTCTACTACTAACTTGGAGGGGGTTGATACTAGAGTTATTACACACAGACTCAGCATCGACCATGATGTGAAACCAGTCATGTAAAGAAAGAGAAAACATTCATCAGAGAAGCAAAAATCCATAGCTAAGGAATTGGAAAAGTTACTAATAGCGAGGCATGTTAATGTGGTGCTGGTTAAGAAGCCCAACGGGACATTTAAAATGTGTGTGGACTTTACGGATTTGAATAGGGCATGCTCGAAAGATCTATATCCACCTCCAAGTATAGACCATCTAGTCAACTCCACCACGGGACATGAGCTTTACTCATTCCTGGATGCAAAGTTGGAGTATCATCAAATATACATGGACTGGAAAGATGAGGAAAAAATTTCCTTTCTAACAGACCAAGGGACATATTATTATAAGATGATGCCATTTGGCCTAAATAATGCATGGGCTACATACCAAAGGTTGGTTAATAGGACGTTTAAGGAGCATATTAGGAAAACGTTCGAAGTGTATGTCGACGATATGATCATAGAGAGTCGAAAGGTTGAAGATCATCCGAGGGGATATCCATGCAACATTTGATATTTTAAAAGCCTATAGGGTCAAGATTAATCTTAAGAAATACATATTTGGAGTCTCATCCTAGAAGTTTCTAGGATACATGGTCTCTCAAAGAGGAATCGAGGCCAATCCTGACTAGATCAAAGAGATCATGGAAATGAAACTGCCACTAACATACAGGAGGTGTAGAGATTGAACGGGAGAATCATAGCTTTGGTAGATTCATCTCTTTTTTAGTCAGGAGGTGTCATCCCTTTTTTCCAAACTTTGAAGGGCCTAAAGAGATTTGAGTGGACTGAGGAATGCTAGAGGTCTTTTAAACAACTGAAGATCTTTCTCTCTACCCCGCCACTATTGAGTAGACCAGTACTTGGGGAGGATTTATATTTATACCTATCTATAACACCTGACTCTATTACTACAATTCTAATATGGGAAGAAGGGGTTGAACAATTCCTCATTTATTATATGAGTCAGGTTTTGCATGAGGCAGAGCTCAGGTATCCACTCTTGGAGAAGCATACTTTGGCTTTATACATGACTACTCGCAAACTCTGACACTACTGTTAATCCCATCGTAGTTTGAACTAACATTCCACTAAGGAAAATATTACAAAACCATGAGATGTTGGGAAGAGTAGTCGAGTAGATGGTGAAAGTGGGATGCTATGGAGTTAGATATGAGCTATGGAAAGCAATGAAGGCACAAGTCTTGGCCGACTTTATAGCTAAGTTAACTCCCATAAATGAAAGCAACTCAATAGCTCAAGAGGCTTAGGAGTTGAATGTAGATGGAGCAGTGTGTAGTGAAGGTCCAGGGTCGGGATCATTTTGAAGGGGCCCCATAAATTGGAATTCAAGTATGTTGTGAAGTTAGACTTCAGCTTAACAAATAATGAAGCTAAGTACGAGGCATTAATAAATGGGCTATCCTTGGCGAAGGATGTTGGGATGGATAACCTAACTATATTTAGTGATTCCCAATTGGTGGTCAACCAGTTGAAACGAAACTTTAATGTTAAGGAATATCACCTAAAGCTTTACTCGAAAATTTTGAAGAATATGGTGCAAACCGGGTGGGCGATAAGCCAGGTGGCAAGGGAAGAAATGAAAAAGGATAATAACATTGCAAAAGAAATCGCAACTGGAAAGATTTACCTATTACAAAACATACCAATGGTAGTTCAAAGTTCCAAGTCCACCCATGGATGTTTGGTTGGAGCCATTCAGTGGAGGGGGAGTTAGATGGAACCTAATATGGAATGGCTAGCTGATGGAAAATTTCCTAAGGATAAGGAAGCAGAATACCTAATTGAGAGAGGAAAGGTGTATAGCTAGTACCTGGGCGACCTATATAGGTGATCAAAGACACACCCTTATCTCAGCTGCATACCCAGCGAGCTCGAACAATATGTACTGAAGGAAATTCATGAGGGCATTTACGGAGACCACAAGGCGATCTCAACTTTAGCTCAGAAAGTGTTCTTATATGGATACTATTAGCCTTCCATTAAGAATGACATTGAAGAAATGGTGAAAAAAAATGCCAAAAGTGCCAAGTTCATTCTAATGTCACTCGATAACCAACTACCTTGTAATCACCCATAGGGGCATGTTAGCCTTTCCTTCAGTAAGGAATAGACATCCTGAGACCCTTTCTGCCCTCAACAAAGCATACAAGGTTCCTTATTATGGCTATAGAGTACTTCTCAAAATGGTCAAAAGTTGAGCCCGTATCGACTATAACTCAGAACAGTGTAATTGAGTTCCTGTGGAAGTCTATCATATATAGATATGGCACACCCAGGGTCATAATCATAGATAATAAGAGGCAAATTGACTATAGGAAATTCAAGTCCCTATGCACAAAGCTGAATAGAGATCTTCGATTTTCTTTAGTGGCTCGCCCTCAAACTAATGGGCAAACTGAAATGACCAACAGAACCATATTACAAGGTTTAACGAAGAGGTTAGAAAGTAAAAAGGGTTGGTGGGCGGAAGAGCTATACAGCGTATTGTGGAGTTTCATATCAACTCCAAGATTGCCAACACTAGAGACTCCTTTTTCACTAATATTTGGATCCGAAGCGATCGTACCAGTTGAAATTAGTCAGCCTAGCTTTTTGAGTTGAGTTTGTAGAATAGCTCGATCATGAGAAGGAATGAAGGACTGACCTAGATCTAGTGGAAGAGCTAAGGGAGCAAGTCTATGTAAGAATGGCCTCCTACAGATAGAAAATGGCACACTACAATGATAGAAGGGTGCATCATAGAAGCTTCAAAGAGGGAGACCTTGTGCAGAGGAAAGCTGAGATAGTGAAAGGAAATGTTGGTGTGGGGAAGCTTGAACCAAATTGGGAGGGTCCATATAAAGTCGCAAAAGTATTGAGGCTAGGAACATATGAACTAGGAGATGTGGATGGAAAGGCCCTTCCCCACACTTAGAACGCCAACAATCTCAGGAAGTATTTTCCATGATTTCAAATAGTATTTATGTCATTTAAATTTAGTTAGTATTTTCATCTCATGTAACTTTTACCTTTAAACATTGGTGTAAATAGAATTATAAGTCCAGGACAAATAATGAGGGTGCTAAGGTGGTGCCAACCTAGTTGGGATGACCGAGTGCACCGACTGAATCTTGGCAACTCATGAAATATGTTTGTTAAAACATCAATGAATGAAATTTCTTATCAAAGTTTATGAATAATCTTGATTCTTAAATTTAGAACTTAATTTTAAAGTTACCTTATTAAAATCCACTCAGAAATGGCACTAACATAGCACATTTTATAAGTTGGGATCTGCACTCTAACTTTAAACTAAAGGAATAAAGCCATGGAAGCTCAAAAATTATGAGTCAGGCTAATATTCAAAATGTTTAAAGAGGTGAAAATGCTAAAAGGACCCATAGGCTTTAAGTTTCTAAATATTAAGTGAGGAATGAGGCCTAGGAGTAAAAGACATTAGGTAAACACACCTAGGAAATTATGCTCAATTTCATATGTGGCAATTCCGCCCTATTTCTAGAAGCCAGACTAATGTTAAAGATCAGTAATGAAAATGAATGGTGAGCTCCATTAAAAAGCAGCTCGCCCAAGATAAATTGATAAATTTGAGAAAAGGTTCGAACGATGGTCATCTCCAAGAATTCAAGAACAACTAATCCACGTGCATACAAAAGCATTATCGGAAAAGCTAACGAGTAGCCATAAGGCAACTTAAGAGGAAACCCTCAAGGAATCCTCAAAAATAAAAATAATAACAAAAAAAAATCATATGAAAGCAATTGGAGATAGAAGCATGGAATATCTATAAAACAAATATATATATATATATATATATATATATATAAAGAGAGAGAGAGAGAGAAAGAGAGAGAGAGAGAGACAAATGACCAAAAGAGCAACTCCCTTCCAGTGCTCAAGCCATAAAATGATAAGCTAGAAGGTGAGCTTGCCTATGGTCCAATAGGTCGCTCCCTTCCACTGCTCTAGCCTTAAAATGGTGAACCAGGAGGTTGAGATTACTTATGGGCCAAAACGGTAGAGCTCCCTCCTAGCTCAAGCCATAAAACGGCGAGTGAGAGCTTGAGCTCGCAATCCTAGCCCAAAACGGCAGAGCTCCCTCCTTAATCAAGCCATAAAATTATGAGCTGGAGGTGGCTCATCCCCTAGGCCTAAAAAATGACAACCATAGCTTCCAACTCGTCCCATATGCAAAAATGGAAACAATAAGATGCCCTATAAAGCATGAAACAACAACTCAAAGCCTGAGCTCACCCCGAGCCCCTAAAATAGCACCCTTGGGACATCTCAACTAGCATAAAATGGCACTACATAATAAGCCCACTCCTACAATTCAAAATGGTAGTCCTGGGTTTTCTAAAAGGGCACTAAATGACACATACGCCTTATATCACCCATGAAATGAAAAAATGGCACTCATGAGTTTCCTTAACAAGCATTAAGAGGCGAATATTTGTGGCTCACCCATTTACCCAAAATGACACTAGCTAGAGACTTGCTTGATAAAATCATAAAGCGTCATACTCAATCCAAAATGGAGCATAATAAAACTCCAAGACCTACCTACTATTCACAAATTTTCTATCAATAAAAAGAAGCATTCTTATGCTAAGCTCACAAAGCAACAAAAACTAAAGAAGCAAGAATTTAATAGTATGAGGCACAACTACATACTTAAACGAAATAACAAATTCAAGACTAGCAAATCCACATACTAAGAAATTTCAAGAAGCTTAATGTCCACACAACATAAAAGCCAAAAGGAAAAGAATTCCAAGAGTTCAACAAGAACATAAACATAAAACTAAAATAGTCCAACATAAACTGAGAAATAATAAACTATTACAAAGAGATCAAGTCATGGCAAGGGTCTCTTGATTAATGGCTCCTCTATTATGGGGTGTTTCAGTAGGATGGACAAGTTGAGAATCCACTTCCTAAGCTTGATCAGTTACCATATTAAAAGCAAGATGAGTGTCTAAGGAGAGAACATCCTAATTCACCTCAGTAACATCTAGATGAAAGCTCAAGTTAATAAAGCGCTCATCAGGGCTAACCTCATCCAAGAATGTGGATGCATCTATACTAAAGTGACTCTCAATAGAAGTAGCAACCTTGTCCAAATAATTTTCAAGGAGTCATATATAGCCTTCTTGAACTTCTGCTTTCACATCTCCGATCTTCTTGGTGACATCCCGCTCCAAAGCTTCCAACTTAGCCTTTTCGAAAGTAAGTTCCTTTTCAAGAGAAGCCCTTTGAGTCTTCTCATCCTCAAGAAGCTCTTTGAGCCTTCTCATCCTCAAGATGATCACTTGAGGACTTGATTTAAGTATGGAGTTCCTCAGTAACTTTTCTCTCTTCCCTAAAGAGGCTATGGAAGGATTCACGTTGACTCCTCAAATGGCCATTGGCATGCTCCCATTGAAGTTGAGCATCGATAGTCATCTTCATGAAGGGCGAATACGGAGTCGCGCAGCGGAAGCTGAAAACGAAATTCTAGCACCGTCCAACAGCACTGCTAGATAGAGAGCTGCTGAACAGTAGCTCCAGCAGCTCTGCTGGATAGAAGGCTATTGAACAGCAGCTCCAGCAGCACTACTGGATAGCAGCACTGTCCAGCGCAAAAATAATTTTTGCAAAAATCCGATGGTACTCGATTTTTGGTTTTCAAAACTTTTATGAAACATTTACCATACCAAAACACTTTTGACATGGTTGGGTTTAGATATTCATTAAACTCTTTAACAAAATACAAAATCCAAACATGGACCCATATCCAATATCAAGGATCTTTCCAATTATTGTGGAAAACACAATAGAAACAAAGAAGGGTTAGAACGTATAAAATACCTCTCGCCCTCCTTTGTTAAGCTTCCCAAATGTGAAGCCTCTAGCTTGAGACATACCGAGCTTTTCCCAAAAGCTTGTTCTCTAGCTCTTTTTCAAGAAGCTTGAATCCTTCTCTCATTGGAATCATCCAAATGCTTGATTCTTGCTTCTTTACTTAAGAACTTGAAACTTTGAGGATAGCTTTGGACTTGATGCTCCATCACACTCCTTCCCAAGGGTTATTGAAAATAAGTTTAAAATTGAAGAAGTATTCTTTAATCTAAACTTCCCCTCAAATTTTGGTGTGAATTTGAAGCTTTCTCTCTCTAACTCTTAGAGAGTTTCTCTTTCTAAACCATTGGAGAAGAAGATGAATATTGAATATGAAACTTATCATCTTAGGCAAATGATGGCAGCCACTTCATTTAAATAC